>JAUJYP020001312.1:0-63818 GCA_030674075.2 Linum usitatissimum | reverse complement strand
TTCAAATTGGCTAATATTTGACATCAATGTTTGAAATTGCTAAAAAGTCAAATTTCATTAGAGTGACCTCCTCAAATACTTGGATTATAAATTTAAAAATCCATTTAACTCGATATTGTTTTAGAGTGTTAAGAAATATTATCTAACTTCATTTGCCTATTATTTGAAGGGCTTAACATGGTGAAACCTCAATTTTTAACCATTCCAAACATACACCTCAAATACTAGCCCATTTAGAAAGTTTCAATTTTCACCTCAAAATTTGTCGATTTCCAAAGGGAACACCTATGAAATGAACCATTCGGACATGAAAATTTCAAAATATTCAAATTGGCTAATATTTGACATCAATGTTGGAAATTGCTAAAAAGTTAAATTTCATTAGAGTGACCCCTCAAATACATGGATTATAAATTTAAAAATCCATTTAACTCGATATTGTTTTAGAGTGTTAAGAAATATTATCTAACTTCATTTGCCTATTATTTGAAGGGCTTAACATGGTGAAACCTCAATTTTTAACCATTCCAAACATACACGTCAAATACTAGCCCATTTAAAAGTTTCAATTTTCACCTCAAAATTTGTCGATTTCCAAAGGGAACACCTATGGAAATGAACCATTCGGACATGAAAATTTCAAAATTTTCAAATTGGCTAATATTTGACATCAATGTTGGAAATTGCTAAAAAGTCAATTTCATTAGAGTGACCCCTCAAATACTTGGATTATAAATTTAAAAATCCATTTAACTCGATATTGTTTTAGAGTGTTAAGAAATATTATCTAACTTCATTTGCCTATTATTTGAAGGGCTTAACATGGTGAAACCTCAATTTTTAACCATTGAACATACACCTCAAATACTAGCCCATTTAAAAAGTTTCAATTTTCACCTCAAAATTTGTCGATTTCAAAAGGAACACATGGAAATGAACCATTCGGACATGAAAATTTCAAAATATTCAAATTGGCTAATATTTGACATCAATGTTTGAAATTGCTAAAAAGTTAAATTTCATCAGAGTGACCCCCTCACATACTTGGATTATAAATTTAAAAATCCATTTAACTCGATATTGTTTTAGAGTGTTAAGAAATATTATCTAACTTCATTTGCCTATTATTTGAAGGGCTTAACATGGTGAAACCTCAATTTTTAACCATTCCAAACATACACCTCAAATACTAGCCCATTTAGAAAGTTTCAATTTTCACCTCAAAATTTGTCGATTTCCAAAGGGAACACCTATGGAAATGAACCATTCGGACATGAAAATTTCAAAATTTTCAAATTGGCTAATATTTGACATCAATGTTTGAAATTGCTAAAAAGTTAAATTTCATTAGAGTGACCCCTCAAATACATTGGATTATAAATTTAAAAATCCATTTAACTCGATATTGTTTTAGAGTGTTAAGAAATATTATCTAACTTCATTTGCCTATTATTTGAAGGGCTTAACATGGTGAAACCTCAATTTTTAACCATTCCAAACATACACCTCAAATACTAGCCCATTTAGAAAGTTTCAATTTTCACCTCAAAATTTGTCGATTTCCAAAGGAACACCTATGGAAATGAACCATTCGGACATGAAAATTTCAAAATTTCAAATTGGCTAATATTTGACATCAATGTTGAAATTGCTAAAAAGTTAAATTTCATTAGAGTGACCCCCTCAAATACTTGGATTATAAATTTAAAAATCCATTTAACTCGATATTGTTTTAGAGTGTTAAGAAATATTATCTAACTTCATTTGCCTATTATTTGAAGGGCTTAACATGGTGAAACCTCAATTTTTAACCATTCCAAACATACACCTCAAATACTAGCCCATTTAAAAGTTTCAATTTTCACCTCAAAATTTGTCGATTTCCAAAGGGAACACCTATGGAAATGAACCATTCGGACATGAAAATTTCAAAATTTTCAAATTGGCTAATATTTGACATCAATGTTGAAATTGCTAAAAAGTCTAAATTTCATTAGAGTGACCCCCTCAAATACTTGGATTATAAATTTAAAAATCCATTTAACTCGATATTGTTTTAGAGTGTTAAGAAATATTATCTAACTTCATTTGCCTATTATTTGAAGGGCTTAACATGGTGAAACCTCAATTTTTAACCATTCCAAACATACACCTCAAATACTAGCCCATTTAGAAAGTTTCAATTTTCACCTCAAAATTTGTCGATTTCCAAAGGGAACACCTATGGAAATGAACCATTCGGACATGAAAATTTCAAAATTTTCAAATTGGCTAATATTTGACATCAATGTTTGAAATTGCTAAAAAGTTAAATTTCATTAGAGTGACCCCTCAAATACTTGGATTATAAATTTAAAAATCCATTTAACTCGATATTGTTTTAGAGTGTTAAGAAATATTATCTAACTTCATTTGCCTATTATTTGAAGGGCTTAACATGGTGAAACCTCAATTTTTAACCATTCCAACATACACCTCAAATACTAGCCCATTTAAAAGTTTCAATTTTCACCTCAAAATTTGTCGATTTCCAAAGGGAACACCTATGGAAATGAACCATTCGGACATGAAAATTTCAAAATTTTCAAATTGGCTAATATTTGACATCAATGTTGGAAATTGCTAAAAAGTAAATTTCATTAGAGTGACCCCCTCAAATACTTGGATTATAAATTTAAAAATCCATTTAACTCGATATTGTTTTAGAGTGTTAAGAAATATTATCTAACTTCATTTGCCTATTATTTGAAGGGCTTAACATGGTGAAACCTCAATTTTTAACCATTCCAAACATACACCTCAAATACTAGCCCATTTAGAAAGTTTCAATTTTCACCTCAAAATTTGTCGATTTCCAAAGGGAACACCTATGGAAATGAACCATTCGGACATGAAAATTTCAAAATATTCAAATTGGCTAATATTTGACATCAATGTTTGAAATTGCTAAAAGTTAAATTTCATTAGAGTGACCCCTCAAATACATGGATTATAAATTTAAAAATCCATTTAACTCGATATTGTTTTAGAGTGTTAAGAAATATTATCTAACTTCATTTGCCTATTATTTGAAGGGCTTAACATGGTGAAACCTCAATTTTTAACCATTCCAAACATACACCTCAAATACTAGCCCATTTAGAAAGTTTCAATTTTCACCTCAAAATTTGTCGATTTCCAAAGGGAACACCTATGGAAATGAACCATTCGGACATGAAAATTTCAAAATATTCAAATTGGCTAATATTTGACATCAATGTTTGAAATTGCTAAAAAGTCAAATTTCATTAGAGTGACCCCTCAAATACTTGGATTATAAATTTAAAAATCCATTTAACTCGATATTGTTTTAGAGTGTTAAGAAATATTATCTAACTTCATTTGCCTATTATTTGAAGGGCTTAACATGGTGAAACCTCAATTTTTAACCATTCCAAACATACACCTCAAATACTAGCCCATTTAAAGTTTCAATTTTCACCTCAAAATTTGTCGATTTCCAAAGGGAACACCTATGGAAATGAACCATTCGGACATGAAAATTTCAAAATTTTCAAATTGGCTAATATTTGACATCAATGTTTGAAATTGCTAAAAAGTCAAATTTCATTAGAGTGACCCTCAAATACTTGGATTATAACCCTAAAAAACCATTTAATTTGATATTGTTGTAGAGTGTTAAGAAATATTATCTAACTTCATTTGCCTATTATTTATAGGGTCGAACATGGTGAAAGCCTCCAATTTTTAACCATTCCAAACATACACCTCAAATACTAGCCCATTTAGAAAGTTTCACTTTTCACCTCAAAATTTGTCGATTTCCAAAGGGAACACCTATGGAAATGAACCATTCGAACATGAAAATTTCAAAATATTCAAATCAGGCTAATATTTGAAATCAATGTTTGAAATTCGCTAAAAAGTTAAATTTTATTAGAGTTACCCCCTCAAATACTATGGATTATATATTTAAAAATCCAATTAACTCGATATGGTTTTAGAGTGTTACAGAAATATTATCTAACTTCATTTGCCTATTATTTGAAGGGACTTGAACATGGTGTAAAACCTCAAGTGTAACCATTCCAAACATACACCTCAAATACTAGCCCATTTAGAAAGTTTCAATTTTCACCTCAAAATTTGTCGATTTCCAAAGGGAACACCTATGCAAATGAACCATTCGGACATGAAAATTTCAAAATATTCAAATTGGCTAATATTTGACATTAATGTTTGAAATTGCTAAAAAGTTAAATTTCATTAGAGTGACCCCTCAAATACATGGATTATATATTTAAAACTCCAATTAACTCGATATTGTTTTAGAGTGTTGAGAAATATTATATAACTTCATTTCCCTATTATTTGAAGGGCTTAACATGGTGAAACCTCAATTTTTCACCATTCCAAACATACACCTCAAATACTAGCCCATTTAGAAAGTTTCAATTTTCACCTCAAAATTTGTCGATTTCCAAAGGGAACACCTATGGAAATGAACCATTCGGACATGAAAATTTCAAAATATTCAAATTGGCTAATATTTGACATTAATGTTTGAAATTGCTAAAAAGTTAAATTTCATTAGAGTGACCCCTCAAATACATGGATTATATATTTAAAAATCCATTTAACTCGATATTGTTTTAGAGTGTTAAAAATATTATATAACTTCATTTGCCTATTATTTGAAGGGCTTAACATGGTGAAACCTCAATTTTTAACCATTCCAAACATACACCTCATATAGTAGCCCATTTAAAAAGTTTCAATTTTCACCCCAAAATTTTTCGATTTCCGAAGGGCACACCTATGGAAATGAACCATTCGGACATGAAAATTTCAAAATATTCAAATTGGCTAATATTTGACATTAATGTTTGAAATTGCTAAAAAGTTAAATTTCATTAGAGTGACCCCCTCAAATACATGGATTATATATTTAAAAATCCATTTAACTCGATATTGTTTTAGAGTGTTAAGAAATATTATATAACTTCATTTGCCTATTATTTGAAGGGCTTAACATGGTGAAACCTCAATTTTTTAACCATTCCAAACATACACCTCAAATACTAGCCCATTTAGAAAGTTTCAATTTTCACCTCAAAATTTGTCGATTTCCCGGGAACACATATGGAAATGAACCATTCGGACATGAAAATTTCAAAATATTCAAATTAGCTAATATTTGACATCAATGTTTGAAATTGCTAAAAAGTTAAATTTCATTAAGTGACCCCCTCAAATACATGGATTATATATTGAAAAATCCATTTAACTCGATACTCTCTGTTTTAGAAGTGTTATAGAAATATTATCTAACTTAGCTTGCCTATATATTTGAAGGGCTTAACATGGTGAAACCTCAATTTTTAACCATTCTAGACACATACCTCAAATAGTAGCCCATTTAGAAAGTTTCAATTTTCACCTCAAAATTTGTCGATTTCCAAAGGGAACACCTATGGAAATGAACCATTCGGACATGAAAATTTCAAAATATTCAAATTGGCTAATATTTTACATCAATGATTTGAAATAACTAAAGTTAAATTTCATTAGAGTGACCCCCTCAAATATATGGATTATATATTTAAAAATCCATTTAACTCGATATTGTTTTAGAGTGTTAAGAAATATTATCTAACTTCATTTGCCTATGTCTTGAAGAGCTCAACATGGTGAAACCTCAATTTTTAACCATTCCAAACATACACCTCAAATACTAGCCCATTTAGAAAGTTTCAATTTTCACCTCAAAATTTGTTGATTTCCAAACGGAACACCTATGGAAATGAACCATTCGGACATGAAAATTTCAAAATATTCAAATTGGCTAATATTTGACATCAATGTTTGAAATTGCTAAAAAGTTAAATTTCATTAGAGTGACCCCCTCAAATACATGGATTATAAATTTAAAAATCCATTTAACTCGATATTGTTTTAGAGTGTTAAGAAATATTATCTAACTTCATTTGCCTATTATTTGAAGGGCTTAACATGGTGAAACCTCAATTTTTAACCATTCCAAACATACACCTCAAATACTAGCCCATTTAGAAAGTTTCAATTTTCACCTCAAAATTTGTCGATTTCCAAAGGGAACACCTATGGAAATGAACCATTCGGACATGAAAATTTCAAAATATTCAAATTGGCTAATATTTGACATCAATGTTTGAAATTGCTAAAAAGTTAAATTTCATTAGAGTGACCCCCTCAAATACATGGATTATAAATTTAAAAATCCATTTAACTCGATATTGTTTTAGAGTGTTAAGAAATATTATCTAACTTCATTTGCCTATTATTTGAAGGGCTTAACATGGTGAAACCTCAATTTTTAACCATTCCAAACATACACCTCAAATACTAGCCCATTTAAAAGTTTCAATTTTCACCTCAAAATTTGTCGATTTCCAAAGGGAACACCTATGGAAATGAACCATTCGGACATGAAAATTTCAAAATATTCAAATTGGCTAATATTTGACATCAATGTTTGAAATTGCTAAAAGTTAAATTTCATTAGAGTGACCCCTCAAATACATGGATTATATATTTAAAAATCCATTTAACTCGATATTGTTTTAGAGTGTTAAGAAATATTATCTAACTTCATTTGCCTATTATTTGAAGGGCTTAACATGGTGAAACCTCAATTTTTAACCATTCCAAACATACACCTCAAATACTAGCCCATTTAAAAGTTTCAATTTTCACCTCAAAATTTGTCGATTTCCAAAGGGAACACCTATGGAAATGAACCATTCAGACATGAAAATTTCAAAATATTCAAATTGGCTAATATTTGACATCAATGTTTGAAATTGCTAAAAAGTTAAATTTCATTAGAGTGACCCCTCAAATACATGGATTATATATTTAAAAATCCATTTAACTCGATATTGTTTTAGAGTGTTAAGAAATATTATCTAACTTCATTTGCCTATTATTTGAAGGGCTTAACATGGTGAAACCTCAATTTTTAACCATTCCAAACATACACCTCAAATACTAGCCCATTTAAAAAGTTTCAATTTTCACCTCAAAATTTGTCGATTTCCAAAGGGAACACCTATGGAAATGAACCATTCGGACATGAAAATTTCAAAATTTTCAAATTGGCTAATATTTGACATCAATGTTGGAAATTGCTAAAAAGTTAAATTTCATTAGAGTGACCCCTCAAATACTTGGATTATAAATTTAAAAATCCATTTAACTCGATATTGTTTTAGAGTGTTAAGAAATATTATCTAACTTCATTTGCCTATTATTTGAAGGGCTTAACATGGTGAAACCTCAATTTTTAACCATTCCAAACATACACCTCAAATACTAGCCCATTTAAAAGTTTCAATTTTCACCTCAAAATTTGTCGATTTCCAAAGGGAACACCTATGGAAATGAACCATTCGGACATGAAAATTTCAAAATTTTCAAATTGGCTAATATTTGACATCAATGTTTGAAATTGCTAAAAAGTTAAATTTCATTAGAGTGACCCCTCAAATACTTGGATTATAAATTTAAAAATCCATTTAACTCGATATTGTTTTAGAGTGTTAAGAAATATTATCTAACTTCATTTGCCTATTATTTGAAGGGCTTAACATGGTGAAACCTCAATTTTTAACCATTCCAAACATACACCTCAAATACTAGCCCATTTAGAAAGTTTCAATTTTCACCTCAAAATTTGTCGATTTCCAAAGGGAACACCTATGGAAATGAACCATTCGGACATGAAAATTTCAAAATATTCAAATTGGCTAATATTTGACATCAATGTTTGAAATTGCTAAAAAGTTAAATTTCATTAGAGTGACCCCTCAAATACATGGATTATAAATTTAAAAATCCATTTAACTCGATATTGTTTTAGAGTGTTAAGAAATATTATCTAACTTCATTTGCCTATTATTTGAAGGGCTTAACATGGTGAAACCTCAATTTTTAACCATTCCAAACATACACCTCAAATACTAGCCCATTTAGAAAGTTTCAATTTTCACCTCAAAATTTGTCGATTTCCAAAGGGAACACCTATGGAAATGAACCATTCGGACATGAAAATTTCAAAATATTCAAATTGGCTAATATTTGACATCAATGTTTGAAATTGCTAAAAAGTTAAATTTCATTAGAGTGACCCCCTCAAATACATGGATTATAAATTTAAAAATCCATTTAACTCGATATTGTTTTAGAGTGTTAAGAAATATTATCTAACTTCATTTGCCTATTATTTGAAGGGCTTAACATGGTGAAACCTCAATTTTTAACCATTCCAACATACACCTCAAATACTAGCCCATTTAAAAGTTTCAATTTTCACCTCAAAATTTGTCGATTTCCAAAGGGAACACCTATGGAAATGAACCATTCGGACATGAAAATTTCAAAATTTTCAAATTGGCTAATATTTGACATCAATGTTGGAAATTGCTAAAAAGTTAAATTTCATTAGAGTGACCCCTCAAATACTTGGATTATAAATTTAAAAATCCATTTAACTCGATATTGTTTTAGAGTGTTAAGAAATATTATCTAACTTCATTTGCCTATTATTTGAAGGGCTTAACATGGTGAAACCTCAATTTTTAACCATTCCAAACATACACCTCAAATACTAGCCCATTTAAAAAGTTTCAATTTTCACCTCAAAATTTGTCGATTTCCAAAGGGAACACCTATGGAAATGAACCATTCGGACATGAAAATTTCAAAATATTCAAATTGGCTAATATTTGACATCAATGTTGAAATTGCTAAAAGTTAAATTTCATTAGAGTGACCCCTCAAATACTTGGATTATAAATTTAAAAATCCATTTAACTCGATATTGTTTTAGAGTGTTAAGAAATATTATCTAACTTCATTTGCCTATTATTTGAAGGGCTTAACATGGTGAAACCTCAATTTTTAACCATTCCAAACATACACCTCAAATACTAGCCCATTTAGAAAGTTTCAATTTTCACCTCAAAATTTGTCGATTTCCAAAGGGAACACCTATGGAAATGAACCATTCGGACATGAAAATTTCAAAATATTCAAATTGGCTAATATTTGACATCAATGTTTGAAATTGCTAAAAAGTTAAATTTCATTAGAGTGACCCCTCAAATACATGGATTATAAATTTAAAAATCCATTTAACTCGATATTGTTTTAGAGTGTTAAGAAATATTATCTAACTTCATTTGCCTATTATTTGAAGGGCTTAACATGGTGAAACCTCAATTTTTAACCATTCCAAACATACACCTCAAATACTAGCCCATTTAAAAAGTTTCAATTTTCACCTCAAAATTTGTCGATTTCCAAAGGGAACACCTATGGAAATGAACCATTCGGACATGAAAATTTCAAAATATTCAAATTGGCTAATATTTGACATAAATGTTTGAAATTGCTAAAAAGTTAAATTTCATTAGAGTGACCCCCTCAAATACATGGATTATAAATTTAAAAATCCATTTAACTCGATATTGTTTTAGAGTGTTAAGAAATATTATCTAACTTCATTTGCCTATTATTTGAAGGGCTTAACATGGTGAAACCTCAATTTTTAACCATTCCAAACATACACCTCAAATACTAGCCCATTTAGAAAGTTTCAATTTTCACCTCAAAATTTGTCGATTTCCAAAGGGAACACCTATGGAAATGAACCATTCGGACATGAAAATTTCAAAATATTCAAATTGGCTAATATTTGACATCAATGTTTGAAATTGCTAAAAAGTTAAATTTCATTAGAGTGACCCCCTCAAATACATGGATTATAAATTTAAAAATCCATTTAACTCGATATTGTTTTAGAGTGTTAAGAAATATTATCTAACTTCATTTGCCTATTATTTGAAGGGCTTAACATGGTGAAACCTCAATTTTTAACCATTCCAAACATACACCTCAAATACTAGCCCATTTAGAAAGTTTCAATTTTCACCTCAAAATTTGTCGATTTCCAAAGGGAACACCTATGGAAATGAACCATTCGGACATGAAAATTTCAAAATATTCAAATTGGCTAATATTTGACATCAATGTTTGAAATTGCTAAAAAGTTAAATTTCATTAGAGTGACCCCTCAAATACATGGATTATAAATTTAAAAATCCATTTAACTCGATATTGTTTTAGAGTGTTAAGAAATATTATCTAACTTCATTTGCCTATTATTTGAAGGGCTTAACATGGTGAAACCTCAATTTTTAACCATTCCAAACATACACCTCAAATACTAGCCCATTTAGAAAGTTTCAATTTTCACCTCAAAATTTGTCGATTTCCAAAGGGAACACCTATGGAAATGAACCATTCGGACATGAAAATTTCAAAATATTCAAATTGGCTAATATTTGACATCAATGTTTGAAATTGCTAAAAAGTTAAATTTCATTAGAGTGACCCCTCAAATACATGGATTATAAATTTAAAAATCCATTTAACTCGATATTGTTTTAGAGTGTTAAGAAATATTATCTAACTTCATTTGCCTATTATTTGAAGGGCTTAACATGGTGAAACCTCAATTTTTAACCATTCCAAACATACACCTCAAATACTAGCCCATTTAGAAAGTTTCAATTTTCACCTCAAAATTTGTCGATTTCCAAAGGGAACACCTATGGAAATGAACCATTCGGACATGAAAATTTCAAAATATTCAAATTGGCTAATATTTGACATCAATGTTTGAAATTGCTAAAAAGTTAAATTTCATTAGAGTGACCCCTCAAATACATGGATTATAAATTTAAAAATCCATTTAACTCGATATTGTTTTAGAGTGTTAAGAAATATTATCTAACTTCATTTGCCTATTATTTGAAGGGCTTAACATGGTGAAACCTCAATTTTTAACCATTCCAAACATACACCTCAAATACTAGCCCATTTAGAAAGTTTCAATTTTCACCTCAAAATTTGTCGATTTCCAAAGGGAACACCTATGGAAATGAACCATTCGGACATGAAAATTTCAAAATATTCAAATTGGCTAATATTTGACATCAATGTTTGAAATTGCTAAAAAGTTAAATTTCATTAGAGTGACCCCCTCAAATACATGGATTATAAATTTAAAAATCCATTTAACTCGATATTGTTTTAGAGTGTTAAGAAATATTATCTAACTTCATTTGCCTATTATTTGAAGGGCTTAACATGGTGAAACCTCAATTTTTAACCATTCCAAACATACACCTCAAATACTAGCCCATTTAGAAAGTTTCAATTTTCACCTCAAAATTTGTCGATTTCCAAAGGGAACACCTATGGAAATGAACCATTCGGACATGAAAATTTCAAAATATTCAAATTGGCTAATATTTGACATCAATGTTTGAAATTGCTAAAAAGTTAAATTTCATTAGAGTGACCCCTCAAATACATGGATTATAAATTTAAAAATCCATTTAACTCGATATTGTTTTAGAGTGTTAAGAAATATTATCTAACTTCATTTGCCTATTATTTGAAGGGCTTAACATGGTGAAACCTCAATTTTTAACCATTCCAAACATACACCTCAAATACTAGCCCATTTAAAAAGTTTCAATTTTCACCTCAAAATTTGTCGATTTCCAAAGGGAACACCTATGGAAATGAACCATTCGGACATGAAAATTTCAAAATTTTCAAATTGGCTAATATTTGACATCAATGTTGGAAATTGCTAAAAAGTTAAATTTCATTAGAGTGACCCCTCAAATACTTGGATTATAAATTTAAAAATCCATTTAACTCGATATTGTTTTAGAGTGTTAAGAAATATTATCTAACTTCATTTGCCTATTATTTGAAGGGCTTAACATGGTGAAACCTCAATTTTTAACCATTCCAAACATACACCTCAAATACTAGCCCATTTAGAAAGTTTCAATTTTCACCTCAAAATTTGTCGATTTCCAAAGGGAACACCTATGGAAATGAACCATTCGGACATGAAAATTTCAAAATATTCAAATTGGCTAATATTTGACATCAATGTTTGAAATTGCTAAAAAGTTAAATTTCATTAGAGTGACCCCCTCAAATACATGGATTATAAATTTAAAAATCCATTTAACTCGATATTGTTTTAGAGTGTTAAGAAATATTATCTAACTTCATTTGCCTATTATTTGAAGGGCTTAACATGGTGAAACCTCAATTTTTAACCATTCCAAACATACACCTCAAATACTAGCCCATTTAGAAAGTTTCAATTTTCACCTCAAAATTTGTCGATTTCCAAAGGGAACACCTATGGAAATGAACCATTCGGACATGAAAATTTCAAAATATTCAAATTGGCTAATATTTGACATCAATGTTTGAAATTGCTAAAAAGTTAAATTTCATTAGAGTGACCCCCTCAAATACATGGATTATAAATTTAAAAATCCATTTAACTCGATATTGTTTTAGAGTGTTAAGAAATATTATCTAACTTCATTTGCCTATTATTTGAAGGGCTTAACATGGTGAAACCTCAATTTTTAACCATTCCAAACATACACCTCAAATACTAGCCCATTTAGAAAGTTTCAATTTTCACCTCAAAATTTGTCGATTTCCAAAGGGAACACCTATGGAAATGAACCATTCGGACATGAAAATTTCAAAATATTCAAATTGGCTAATATTTGACATCAATGTTTGAAATTGCTAAAAAGTTAAATTTCATCAGAGTGACCCCCTCACATACTTGGATTATAAATTTAAAAATCCATTTAACTCGATATTGTTTTAGAGTGTTAAGAAATATTATCTAACTTCATTTGCCTATTATTTGAAGGGCTTAACATGGTGAAACCTCAATTTTTAACCATTCCAAACATACACCTCAAATACTAGCCCATTTAGAAAGTTTCAATTTTCACCTCAAAATTTGTCGATTTCCAAAGGGAACACCTATGGAAATGAACCATTCGGACATGAAAATTTCAAAATATTCAAATTGGCTAATATTTGACATCAATGTTTGAAATTGCTAAAAAGTTAAATTTCATTAGAGTGACCCCCTCAAATACTTGGATTATAAATTTAAAAATCCATTTAACTCGATATTGTTTTAGAGTGTTAAGAAATATTATCTAACTTCATTTGCCTATTATTTGAAGGGCTTAACATGGTGAAACCTCAATTTTTAACCATTCCAAACATACACCTCAAATACTAGCCCATTTAAAAAGTTTCAATTTTCACCTCAAAATTTGTCGATTTCCAAAGGGAACACCTATGGAAATGAACCATTCGGACATGAAAATTTCAAAATATTCAAATTGGCTAATATTTGACATCAATGTTTGAAATTGCTAAAAAGTTAAATTTCATTAGAGTGACCCCTCAAATACATGGATTATAAATTTAAAAATCCATTTAACTCGATATTGTTTTAGAGTGTTAAGAAATATTATCTAACTTCATTTGCCTATTATTTGAAGGGCTTAACATGGTGAAACCTCAATTTTTAACCATTCCAAACATACACCTCAAATACTAGCCCATTTAGAAAGTTTCAATTTTCACCTCAAAATTTGTCGATTTCCAAAGGGAACACCTATGGAAATGAACCATTCGGACATGAAAATTTCAAAATATTCAAATTGGCTAATATTTGACATCAATGTTTGAAATTGCTAAAAAGTTAAATTTCATTAGAGTGACCCCCTCAAATACATGGATTATATATTTAAAAATCCATTTAACTCGATATTGTTTTAGAGTGTTAAGAAATATTATCTAACTTCATTTGCCTATTATTTGAAGGGCTTAACATGGTGAAACCTCAATTTTTAACCATTCCAAACATACACCTCAAATACTAGCCCATTTAGAAAGTTTCAATTTTCACCTCAAAATTTGTCGATTTCCAAAGGGAACACCTATGGAAATGAACCATTCGGACATGAAAATTTCAAAATATTCAAATTGGCTAATATTTGACATCAATGTTTGAAATTGCTAAAAAGTTAAATTTCATTAGAGTGACCCCTCAAATACATGGATTATAAATTTAAAAATCCATTTAACTCGATATTGTTTTAGAGTGTTAAGAAATATTATCTAACTTCATTTGCCTATTATTTGAAGGGCTTAACATGGTGAAACCTCAATTTTTAACCATTCCAAACATACACCTCAAATACTAGCCCATTTAGAAAGTTTCAATTTTCACCTCAAAATTTGTCGATTTCCAAAGGGAACACCTATGGAAATGAACCATTCGGACATGAAAATTTCAAAATATTCAAATTGGCTAATATTTGACATCAATGTTTGAAATTGCTAAAAAGTTAAATTTCATTAGAGTGACCCCTCAAATACTTGGATTATAAATTTAAAAATCCATTTAACTCGATATTGTTTTAGAGTGTTAAGAAATATTATCTAACTTCATTTGCCTATTATTTGAAGGGCTTAACATGGTGAAACCTCAATTTTTAACCATTCCAAACATACACCTCAAATACTAGCCCATTTAGAAAGTTTCAATTTTCACCTCAAAATTTGTCGATTTCCAAAGGGAACACCTATGGAAATGAACCATTCGGACATGAAAATTTCAAAATATTCAAATTGGCTAATATTTGACATCAATGTTTGAAATTGCTAAAAAGTTAAATTTCATTAGAGTGACCCCTCAAATACATGGATTATAAATTTAAAAATCCATTTAACTCGATATTGTTTTAGAGTGTTAAGAAATATTATCTAACTTCATTTGCCTATTATTTGAAGGGCTTAACATGGTGAAACCTCAATTTTTAACCATTCCAAACATACACCTCAAATACTAGCCCATTTAGAAAGTTTCAATTTTCACCTCAAAATTTGTCGATTTCCAAAGGGAACACCTATGGAAATGAACCATTCGGACATGAAAATTTCAAAATATTCAAATTGGCTAATATTTGACATCAATGTTTGAAATTGCTAAAAAGTTAAATTTCATTAGAGTGACCCCTCAAATACATGGATTATAAATTTAAAAATCCATTTAACTCGATATTGTTTTAGAGTGTTAAGAAATATTATCTAACTTCATTTGCCTATTATTTGAAGGGCTTAACATGGTGAAACCTCAATTTTTAACCATTCCAAACATACACCTCAAATACTAGCCCATTTAGAAAGTTTCAATTTTCACCTCAAAATTTGTCGATTTCCAAAGGGAACACCTATGGAAATGAACCATTCGGACATGAAAATTTCAAAATATTCAAATTGGCTAATATTTGACATCAATGTTTGAAATTGCTAAAAAGTTAAATTTCATTAGAGTGACCCCCTCAAATACATGGATTATATATTTAAAAATCCATTTAACTCGATATTGTTTTAGAGTGTTAAGAAATATTATCTAACTTCATTTGCCTATTATTTGAAGGGCTTAACATGGTGAAACCTCAATTTTTAACCATTCCAAACATACACCTCAAATACTAGCCCATTTAGAAAGTTTCAATTTTCACCTCAAAATTTGTCGATTTCCAAAGGGAACACCTATGGAAATGAACCATTCGGACATGAAAATTTCAAAATATTCAAATTGGCTAATATTTGACATCAATGTTTGAAATTGCTAAAAAGTTAAATTTCATTAGAGTGACCCCTCAAATACATGGATTATATATTTAAAAATCCATTTAACTCGATATTGTTTTAGAGTGTTAAGAAATATTATCTAACTTCATTTGCCTATTATTTGAAGGGCTTAACATGGTGAAACCTCAATTTTTAACCATTCCAAACATACACCTCAAATACTAGCCCATTTAGAAAGTTTCAATTTTCACCTCAAAATTTGTCGATTTCCAAAGGGAACACCTATGGAAATGAACCATTCGGACATGAAAATTTCAAAATATTCAAATTGGCTAATATTTGACATCAATGTTTGAAATTGCTAAAAAGTTAAATTTCATTAGAGTGACCCCTCAAATACTTGGATTATATATTTAAAAATCCATTTAACTCGATATTGTTTTAGAGTGTTAAGAAATATTATCTAACTTCATTTGCCTATTATTTGAAGGGCTTAACATGGTGAAACCTCAATTTTTAACCATTCCAAACATACACCTCAAATACTAGCCCATTTAGAAAGTTTCAATTTTCACCTCAAAATTTGTCGATTTCCAAAGGGAACACCTATGGAAATGAACCATTCGGACATGAAAATTTCAAAATATTCAAATTGGCTAATATTTGACATCAATGTTTGAAATTGCTAAAAAGTTAAATTTCATTAGAGTGACCCCTCAAATACATGGATTATAAATTTAAAAATCCATTTAACTCGATATTGTTTTAGAGTGTTAAGAAATATTATCTAACTTCATTTGCCTATTATTTGAAGGGCTTAACATGGTGAAACCTCAATTTTTAACCATTCCAAACATACACCTCAAATACTAGCCCATTTAGAAAGTTTCAATTTTCACCTCAAAATTTGTCGATTTCCAAAGGGAACACCTATGGAAATGAACCATTCGGACATGAAAATTTCAAAATATTCAAATTGGCTAATATTTGACATCAATGTTTGAAATTGCTAAAAAGTTAAATTTCATTAGAGTGACCCCTCAAATACATGGATTATAAATTTAAAAATCCATTTAACTCGATATTGTTTTAGAGTGTTAAGAAATATTATCTAACTTCATTTGCCTATTATTTGAAGGGCTTAACATGGTGAAACCTCAATTTTTAACCATTCCAAACATACACCTCAAATACTAGCCCATTTAGAAAGTTTCAATTTTCACCTCAAAATTTGTCGATTTCCAAAGGGAACACCTATGGAAATGAACCATTCGGACATGAAAATTTCAAAATATTCAAATTGGCTAATATTTGACATCAATGTTTGAAATTGCTAAAAAGTTAAATTTCATTAGAGTGACCCCTCAAATACATGGATTATATATTTAAAAATCCATTTAACTCGATATTGTTTTAGAGTGTTAAGAAATATTATCTAACTTCATTTGCCTATTATTTGAAGGGCTTAACATGGTGAAACCTCAATTTTTAACCATTCCAAACATACACCTCAAATACTAGCCCATTTAGAAAGTTTCAATTTTCACCTCAAAATTTGTCGATTTCCAAAGGGAACACCTATGGAAATGAACCATTCGGACATGAAAATTTCAAAATATTCAAATTGGCTAATATTTGACATCAATGTTTGAAATTGCTAAAAAGTTAAATTTCATTAGAGTGACCCCCTCAAATACATGGATTATAAATTTAAAAATCCATTTAACTCGATATTGTTTTAGAGTGTTAAGAAATATTATCTAACTTCATTTGCCTATTATTTGAAGGGCTTAACATGGTGAAACCTCAATTTTTAACCATTCCAAACATACACCTCAAATACTAGCCCATTTAGAAAGTTTCAATTTTCACCTCAAAATTTGTCGATTTCCAAAGGGAACACCTATGGAAATGAACCATTCGGACATGAAAATTTCAAAATATTCAAATTGGCTAATATTTGACATCAATGTTTGAAATTGCTAAAAAGTTAAATTTCATTAGAGTGACCCCCTCAAATACATGGATTATATATTTAAAAATCCATTTAACTCGATATTGTTTTAGAGTGTTAAGAAATATTATCTAACTTCATTTGCCTATTATTTGAAGGGCTTAACATGGTGAAACCTCAATTTTTAACCATTCCAAACATACACCTCAAATACTAGCCCATTTAGAAAGTTTCAATTTTCACCTCAAAATTTGTCGATTTCCAAAGGGAACACCTATGGAAATGAACCATTCGGACATGAAAATTTCAAAATATTCAAATTGGCTAATATTTGACATCAATGTTTGAAATTGCTAAAAAGTTAAATTTCATTAGAGTGACCCCCTCAAATACATGGATTATAAATTTAAAAATCCATTTAACTCGATATTGTTTTAGAGTGTTAAGAAATATTATCTAACTTCATTTGCCTATTATTTGAAGGGCTTAACATGGTGAAACCTCAATTTTTAACCATTCCAAACATACACCTCAAATACTAGCCCATTTAGAAAGTTTCAATTTTCACCTCAAAATTTGTCGATTTCCAAAGGGAACACCTATGGAAATGAACCATTCGGACATGAAAATTTCAAAATATTCAAATTGGCTAATATTTGACATCAATGTTTGAAATTGCTAAAAAGTTAAATTTCATTAGAGTGACCCCTCAAATACATGGATTATAAATTTAAAAATCCATTTAACTCGATATTGTTTTAGAGTGTTAAGAAATATTATCTAACTTCATTTGCCTATTATTTGAAGGGCTTAACATGGTGAAACCTCAATTTTTAACCATTCCAAACATACACCTCAAATACTAGCCCATTTAGAAAGTTTCAATTTTCACCTCAAAATTTGTCGATTTCCAAAGGGAACACCTATGGAAATGAACCATTCGGACATGAAAATTTCAAAATATTCAAATTGGCTAATATTTGACATCAATGTTTGAAATTGCTAAAAAGTTAAATTTCATTAGAGTGACCCCTCAAATACATGGATTATAAATTTAAAAATCCATTTAACTCGATATTGTTTTAGAGTGTTAAGAAATATTATCTAACTTCATTTGCCTATTATTTGAAGGGCTTAACATGGTGAAACCTCAATTTTTAACCATTCCAAACATACACCTCAAATACTAGCCCATTTAGAAAGTTTCAATTTTCACCTCAAAATTTGTCGATTTCCAAAGGGAACACCTATGGAAATGAACCATTCGGACATGAAAATTTCAAAATATTCAAATTGGCTAATATTTGACATCAATGTTTGAAATTGCTAAAAAGTTAAATTTCATTAGAGTGACCCCCTCAAATACATGGATTATAAATTTAAAAATCCATTTAACTCGATATTGTTTTAGAGTGTTAAGAAATATTATCTAACTTCATTTGCCTATTATTTGAAGGGCTTAACATGGTGAAACCTCAATTTTTAACCATTCCAAACATACACCTCAAATACTAGCCCATTTAGAAAGTTTCAATTTTCACCTCAAAATTTGTCGATTTCCAAAGGGAACACCTATGGAAATGAACCATTCGGACATGAAAATTTCAAAATATTCAAATTGGCTAATATTTGACATCAATGTTTGAAATTGCTAAAAAGTTAAATTTCATTAGAGTGACCCCTCAAATACATGGATTATATATTTAAAAATCCATTTAACTCGATATTGTTTTAGAGTGTTAAGAAATATTATCTAACTTCATTTGCCTATTATTTGAAGGGCTTAACATGGTGAAACCTCAATTTTTAACCATTCCAAACATACACCTCAAATACTAGCCCATTTAGAAAGTTTCAATTTTCACCTCAAAATTTGTCGATTTCCAAAGGGAACACCTATGGAAATGAACCATTCGGACATGAAAATTTCAAAATATTCAAATTGGCTAATATTTGACATCAATGTTTGAAATTGCTAAAAAGTTAAATTTCATTAGAGTGACCCCTCAAATACATGGATTATATATTTAAAAATCCATTTAACTCGATATTGTTTTAGAGTGTTAAGAAATATTATCTAACTTCATTTGCCTATTATTTGAAGGGCTTAACATGGTGAAACCTCAATTTTTAACCATTCCAAACATACACCTCAAATACTAGCCCATTTAGAAAGTTTCAATTTTCACCTCAAAATTTGTCGATTTCCAAAGGGAACACCTATGGAAATGAACCATTCGGACATGAAAATTTCAAAATATTCAAATTGGCTAATATTTGACATCAATGTTTGAAATTGCTAAAAAGTTAAATTTCATTAGAGTGACCCCCTCAAATACATGGATTATATATTTAAAAATCCATTTAACTCGATATTGTTTTAGAGTGTTAAGAAATATTATCTAACTTCATTTGCCTATTATTTGAAGGGCTTAACATGGTGAAACCTCAATTTTTAACCATTCCAAACATACACCTCAAATACTAGCCCATTTAGAAAGTTTCAATTTTCACCTCAAAATTTGTCGATTTCCAAAGGGAACACCTATGGAAATGAACCATTCGGACATGAAAATTTCAAAATATTCAAATTGGCTAATATTTGACATCAATGTTTGAAATTGCTAAAAAGTTAAATTTCATTAGAGTGACCCCTCAAATACATGGATTATATATTTAAAAATCCATTTAACTCGATATTGTTTTAGAGTGTTAAGAAATATTATCTAACTTCATTTGCCTATTATTTGAAGGGCTTAACATGGTGAAACCTCAATTTTTAACCATTCCAAACATACACCTCAAATACTAGCCCATTTAGAAAGTTTCAATTTTCACCTCAAAATTTGTCGATTTCCAAAGGGAACACCTATGGAAATGAACCATTCGGACATGAAAATTTCAAAATATTCAAATTGGCTAATATTTGACATCAATGTTTGAAATTGCTAAAAAGTTAAATTTCATTAGAGTGACCCCCTCAAATACATGGATTATATATTTAAAAATCCATTTAACTCGATATTGTTTTAGAGTGTTAAGAAATATTATCTAACTTCATTTGCCTATTATTTGAAGGGCTTAACATGGTGAAACCTCAATTTTTAACCATTCCAAACATACACCTCAAATACTAGCCCATTTAGAAAGTTTCAATTTTCACCTCAAAATTTGTCGATTTCCAAAGGGAACACCTATGGAAATGAACCATTCGGACATGAAAATTTCAAAATATTCAAATTGGCTAATATTTGACATCAATGTTTGAAATTGCTAAAAAGTTAAATTTCATTAGAGTGACCCCTCAAATACATGGATTATAAATTTAAAAATCCATTTAACTCGATATTGTTTTAGAGTGTTAAGAAATATTATCTAACTTCATTTGCCTATTATTTGAAGGGCTTAACATGGTGAAACCTCAATTTTTAACCATTCCAAACATACACCTCAAATACTAGCCCATTTAGAAAGTTTCAATTTTCACCTCAAAATTTGTCGATTTCCAAAGGGAACACCTATGGAAATGAACCATTCGGACATGAAAATTTCAAAATATTCAAATTGGCTAATATTTGACATCAATGTTTGAAATTGCTAAAAAGTTAAATTTCATTAGAGTGACCCCTCAAATACATGGATTATAAATTTAAAAATCCATTTAACTCGATATTGTTTTAGAGTGTTAAGAAATATTATCTAACTTCATTTGCCTATTATTTGAAGGGCTTAACATGGTGAAACCTCAATTTTTAACCATTCCAAACATACACCTCAAATACTAGCCCATTTAGAAAGTTTCAATTTTCACCTCAAAATTTGTCGATTTCCAAAGGGAACACCTATGGAAATGAACCATTCGGACATGAAAATTTCAAAATATTCAAATTGGCTAATATTTGACATCAATGTTTGAAATTGCTAAAAAGTTAAATTTCATTAGAGTGACCCCCTCAAATACATGGATTATATATTTAAAAATCCATTTAACTCGATATTGTTTTAGAGTGTTAAGAAATATTATCTAACTTCATTTGCCTATTATTTGAAGGGCTTAACATGGTGAAACCTCAATTTTTAACCATTCCAAACATACACCTCAAATACTAGCCCATTTAGAAAGTTTCAATTTTCACCTCAAAATTTGTCGATTTCCAAAGGGAACACCTATGGAAATGAACCATTCGGACATGAAAATTTCAAAATATTCAAATTGGCTAATATTTGACATCAATGTTTGAAATTGCTAAAAAGTTAAATTTCATTAGAGTGACCCCCTCAAATACATGGATTATAAATTTAAAAATCCATTTAACTCGATATTGTTTTAGAGTGTTAAGAAATATTATCTAACTTCATTTGCCTATTATTTGAAGGGCTTAACATGGTGAAACCTCAATTTTTAACCATTCCAAACATACACCTCAAATACTAGCCCATTTAGAAAGTTTCAATTTTCACCTCAAAATTTGTCGATTTCCAAAGGGAACACCTATGGAAATGAACCATTCGGACATGAAAATTTCAAAATATTCAAATTGGCTAATATTTGACATCAATGTTTGAAATTGCTAAAAAGTTAAATTTCATTAGAGTGACCCCCTCAAATACATGGATTATATATTTAAAAATCCATTTAACTCGATATTGTTTTAGAGTGTTAAGAAATATTATCTAACTTCATTTGCCTATTATTTGAAGGGCTTAACATGGTGAAACCTCAATTTTTAACCATTCCAAACATACACCTCAAATACTAGCCCATTTAGAAAGTTTCAATTTTCACCTCAAAATTTGTCGATTTCCAAAGGGAACACCTATGGAAATGAACCATTCGGACATGAAAATTTCAAAATATTCAAATTGGCTAATATTTGACATCAATGTTTGAAATTGCTAAAAAGTTAAATTTCATTAGAGTGACCCCTCAAATACATGGATTATAAATTTAAAAATCCATTTAACTCGATATTGTTTTAGAGTGTTAAGAAATATTATCTAACTTCATTTGCCTATTATTTGAAGGGCTTAACATGGTGAAACCTCAATTTTTAACCATTCCAAACATACACCTCAAATACTAGCCCATTTAGAAAGTTTCAATTTTCACCTCAAAATTTGTCGATTTCCAAAGGGAACACCTATGGAAATGAACCATTCGGACATGAAAATTTCAAAATATTCAAATTGGCTAATATTTGACATCAATGTTTGAAATTGCTAAAAAGTTAAATTTCATTAGAGTGACCCCTCAAATACATGGATTATATATTTAAAAATCCATTTAACTCGATATTGTTTTAGAGTGTTAAGAAATATTATCTAACTTCATTTGCCTATTATTTGAAGGGCTTAACATGGTGAAACCTCAATTTTTAACCATTCCAAACATACACCTCAAATACTAGCCCATTTAGAAAGTTTCAATTTTCACCTCAAAATTTGTCGATTTCCAAAGGGAACACCTATGGAAATGAACCATTCGGACATGAAAATTTCAAAATATTCAAATTGGCTAATATTTGACATCAATGTTTGAAATTGCTAAAAAGTTAAATTTCATTAGAGTGACCCCTCAAATACATGGATTATAAATTTAAAAATCCATTTAACTCGATATTGTTTTAGAGTGTTAAGAAATATTATCTAACTTCATTTGCCTATTATTTGAAGGGCTTAACATGGTGAAACCTCAATTTTTAACCATTCCAAACATACACCTCAAATACTAGCCCATTTAGAAAGTTTCAATTTTCACCTCAAAATTTGTCGATTTCCAAAGGGAACACCTATGGAAATGAACCATTCGGACATGAAAATTTCAAAATATTCAAATTGGCTAATATTTGACATCAATGTTTGAAATTGCTAAAAAGTTAAATTTCATTAGAGTGACCCCTCAAATACATGGATTATATATTTAAAAATCCATTTAACTCGATATTGTTTTAGAGTGTTAAGAAATATTATCTAACTTCATTTGCCTATTATTTGAAGGGCTTAACATGGTGAAACCTCAATTTTTAACCATTCCAAACATACACCTCAAATACTAGCCCATTTAGAAAGTTTCAATTTTCACCTCAAAATTTGTCGATTTCCAAAGGGAACACCTATGGAAATGAACCATTCGGACATGAAAATTTCAAAATATTCAAATTGGCTAATATTTGACATCAATGTTTGAAATTGCTAAAAAGTTAAATTTCATTAGAGTGACCCCTCAAATACATGGATTATAAATTTAAAAATCCATTTAACTCGATATTGTTTTAGAGTGTTAAGAAATATTATCTAACTTCATTTGCCTATTATTTGAAGGGCTTAACATGGTGAAACCTCAATTTTTAACCATTCCAAACATACACCTCAAATACTAGCCCATTTAGAAAGTTTCAATTTTCACCTCAAAATTTGTCGATTTCCAAAGGGAACACCTATGGAAATGAACCATTCGGACATGAAAATTTCAAAATATTCAAATTGGCTAATATTTGACATCAATGTTTGAAATTGCTAAAAAGTTAAATTTCATTAGAGTGACCCCCTCAAATACATGGATTATATATTTAAAAATCCATTTAACTCGATATTGTTTTAGAGTGTTAAGAAATATTATCTAACTTCATTTGCCTATTATTTGAAGGGCTTAACATGGTGAAACCTCAATTTTTAACCATTCCAAACATACACCTCAAATACTAGCCCATTTAGAAAGTTTCAATTTTCACCTCAAAATTTGTCGATTTCCAAAGGGAACACCTATGGAAATGAACCATTCGGACATGAAAATTTCAAAATATTCAAATTGGCTAATATTTGACATCAATGTTTGAAATTGCTAAAAAGTTAAATTTCATTAGAGTGACCCCCTCAAATACATGGATTATATATTTAAAAATCCATTTAACTCGATATTGTTTTAGAGTGTTAAGAAATATTATCTAACTTCATTTGCCTATTATTTGAAGGGCTTAACATGGTGAAACCTCAATTTTTAACCATTCCAAACATACACCTCAAATACTAGCCCATTTAGAAAGTTTCAATTTTCACCTCAAAATTTGTCGATTTCCAAAGGGAACACCTATGGAAATGAACCATTCGGACATGAAAATTTCAAAATATTCAAATTGGCTAATATTTGACATCAATGTTTGAAATTGCTAAAAAGTTAAATTTCATTAGTGACCCCCTCAAATACATGGATTATATATTTAAAAATCCATTTAACTCGATATTGTTTTAGAGTGTTAAGAAATATTATCTAACTTCATTTGCCTATTATTTGAAGGGCTTAACATGGTGAAACCTCAATTTTTAACCATTCCAAACATACACCTCAAATACTAGCCCATTTAGAAAGTTTCAATTTTCACCTCAAAATTTGTCGATTTCCAAAGGGAACACCTATGGAAATGAACCATTCGGACATGAAAATTTCAAAATATTCAAATTGGCTAATATTTGACATCAATGTTTGAAATTGCTAAAAAGTTAAATTTCATTAGAGTGACCCCCTCAAATACATGGATTATATATTTAAAAATCCATTTAACTCGATATTGTTTTAGAGTGTTAAGAAATATTATCTAACTTCATTTGCCTATTATTTGAAGGGCTTAACATGGTGAAACCTCAATTTTTAACCATTCCAAACATACACCTCAAATACTAGCCCATTTAGAAAGTTTCAATTTTCACCTCAAAATTTGTCGATTTCCAAAGGGAACACCTATGGAAATGAACCATTCGGACATGAAAATTTCAAAATATTCAAATTGGCTAATATTTGACATCAATGTTTGAAATTGCTAAAAAGTTAAATTTCATTAGAGTGACCCCTCAAATACATGGATTATAAATTTAAAAATCCATTTAACTCGATATTGTTTTAGAGTGTTAAGAAATATTATCTAACTTCATTTGCCTATTATTTGAAGGGCTTAACATGGTGAAACCTCAATTTTTAACCATTCCAAACATACACCTCAAATACTAGCCCATTTAGAAAGTTTCAATTTTCACCTCAAAATTTGTCGATTTCCAAAGGGAACACCTATGGAAATGAACCATTCGGACATGAAAATTTCAAAATATTCAAATTGGCTAATATTTGACATCAATGTTTGAAATTGCTAAAAAGTTAAATTTCATTAGAGTGACCCCTCAAATACATGGATTATATATTTAAAAATCCATTTAACTCGATATTGTTTTAGAGTGTTAAGAAATATTATCTAACTTCATTTGCCTATTATTTGAAGGGCTTAACATGGTGAAACCTCAATTTTTAACCATTCCAAACATACACCTCAAATACTAGCCCATTTAGAAAGTTTCAATTTTCACCTCAAAATTTGTCGATTTCCAAAGGGAACACCTATGGAAATGAACCATTCGGACATGAAAATTTCAAAATATTCAAATTGGCTAATATTTGACATCAATGTTTGAAATTGCTAAAAAGTTAAATTTCATTAGAGTGACCCCCTCAAATACATGGATTATAAATTTAAAAATCCATTTAACTCGATATTGTTTTAGAGTGTTAAGAAATATTATCTAACTTCATTTGCCTATTATTTGAAGGGCTTAACATGGTGAAACCTCAATTTTTAACCATTCCAAACATACACCTCAAATACTAGCCCATTTAGAAAGTTTCAATTTTCACCTCAAAATTTGTCGATTTCCAAAGGGAACACCTATGGAAATGAACCATTCGGACATGAAAATTTCAAAATATTCAAATTGGCTAATATTTGACATCAATGTTTGAAATTGCTAAAAAGTTAAATTTCATTAGAGTGACCCCTCAAATACATGGATTATAAATTTAAAAATCCATTTAACTCGATATTGTTTTAGAGTGTTAAGAAATATTATCTAACTTCATTTGCCTATTATTTGAAGGGCTTAACATGGTGAAACCTCAATTTTTAACCATTCCAAACATACACCTCAAATACTAGCCCATTTAGAAAGTTTCAATTTTCACCTCAAAATTTGTCGATTTCCAAAGGGAACACCTATGGAAATGAACCATTCGGACATGAAAATTTCAAAATATTCAAATTGGCTAATATTTGACATCAATGTTTGAAATTGCTAAAAAGTTAAATTTCATTAGAGTGACCCCTCAAATACATGGATTATAAATTTAAAAATCCATTTAACTCGATATTGTTTTAGAGTGTTAAGAAATATTATCTAACTTCATTTGCCTATTATTTGAAGGGCTTAACATGGTGAAACCTCAATTTTTAACCATTCCAAACATACACCTCAAATACTAGCCCATTTAGAAAGTTTCAATTTTCACCTCAAAATTTGTCGATTTCCAAAGGGAACACCTATGGAAATGAACCATTCGGACATGAAAATTTCAAAATATTCAAATTGGCTAATATTTGACATCAATGTTTGAAATTGCTAAAAAGTTAAATTTCATTAGAGTGACCCCTCAAATACATGGATTATATATTTAAAAATCCATTTAACTCGATATTGTTTTAGAGTGTTAAGAAATATTATCTAACTTCATTTGCCTATTATTTGAAGGGCTTAACATGGTGAAACCTCAATTTTTAACCATTCCAAACATACACCTCAAATACTAGCCCATTTAGAAAGTTTCAATTTTCACCTCAAAATTTGTCGATTTCCAAAGGGAACACCTATGGAAATGAACCATTCGGACATGAAAATTTCAAAATATTCAAATTGGCTAATATTTGACATCAATGTTTGAAATTGCTAAAAAGTTAAATTTCATTAGAGTGACCCCCTCAAATACATGGATTATATATTTAAAAATCCATTTAACTCGATATTGTTTTAGAGTGTTAAGAAATATTATCTAACTTCATTTGCCTATTATTTGAAGGGCTTAACATGGTGAAACCTCAATTTTTAACCATTCCAAACATACACCTCAAATACTAGCCCATTTAGAAAGTTTCAATTTTCACCTCAAAATTTGTCGATTTCCAAAGGGAACACCTATGGAAATGAACCATTCGGACATGAAAATTTCAAAATATTCAAATTGGCTAATATTTGACATCAATGTTTGAAATTGCTAAAAAGTTAAATTTCATTAGAGTGACCCCTCAAATACATGGATTATAAATTTAAAAATCCATTTAACTCGATATTGTTTTAGAGTGTTAAGAAATATTATCTAACTTCATTTGCCTATTATTTGAAGGGCTTAACATGGTGAAACCTCAATTTTTAACCATTCCAAACATACACCTCAAATACTAGCCCATTTAGAAAGTTTCAATTTTCACCTCAAAATTTGTCGATTTCCAAAGGGAACACCTATGGAAATGAACCATTCGGACATGAAAATTTCAAAATATTCAAATTGGCTAATATTTGACATCAATGTTTGAAATTGCTAAAAAGTTAAATTTCATTAGAGTGACCCCCTCAAATACATGGATTATATATTTAAAAATCCATTTAACTCGATATTGTTTTAGAGTGTTAAGAAATATTATCTAACTTCATTTGCCTATTATTTGAAGGGCTTAACATGGTGAAACCTCAATTTTTAACCATTCCAAACATACACCTCAAATACTAGCCCATTTAGAAAGTTTCAATTTTCACCTCAAAATTTGTCGATTTCCAAAGGGAACACCTATGGAAATGAACCATTCGGACATGAAAATTTCAAAATATTCAAATTGGCTAATATTTGACATCAATGTTTGAAATTGCTAAAAAGTTAAATTTCATTAGAGTGACCCCTCAAATACATGGATTATAAATTTAAAAATCCATTTAACTCGATATTGTTTTAGAGTGTTAAGAAATATTATCTAACTTCATTTGCCTATTATTTGAAGGGCTTAACATGGTGAAACCTCAATTTTTAACCATTCCAAACATACACCTCAAATACTAGCCCATTTAGAAAGTTTCAATTTTCACCTCAAAATTTGTCGATTTCCAAAGGGAACACCTATGGAAATGAACCATTCAGACATGAAAATTTCAAAATATTCAAATTGGCTAATATTTGACATCAATGTTTGAAATTGCTAAAAAGTTAAATTTCATTAGAGTGACCCCTCAAATACATGGATTATATATTTAAAAATCCATTTAACTCGATATTGTTTTAGAGTGTTAAGAAATATTATCTAACTTCATTTGCCTATTATTTGAAGGGCTTAACATGGTGAAACCTCAATTTTTAACCATTCCAAACATACACCTCAAATACTAGCCCATTTAGAAAGTTTCAATTTTCACCTCAAAATTTGTCGATTTCCAAAGGGAACACCTATGGAAATGAACCATTCGGACATGAAAATTTCAAAATATTCAAATTGGCTAATATTTGACATCAATGTTTGAAATTGCTAAAAAGTTAAATTTCATTAGAGTGACCCCTCAAATACATGGATTATAAATTTAAAAATCCATTTAACTCGATATTGTTTTAGAGTGTTAAGAAATATTATCTAACTTCATTTGCCTATTATTTGAAGGGCTTAACATGGTGAAACCTCAATTTTTAACCATTCCAAACATACACCTCAAATACTAGCCCATTTAGAAAGTTTCAATTTTCACCTCAAAATTTGTCGATTTCCAAAGGGAACACCTATGGAAATGAACCATTCGGACATGAAAATTTCAAAATATTCAAATTGGCTAATATTTGACATCAATGTTTGAAATTGCTAAAAAGTTAAATTTCATTAGAGTGACCCCTCAAATACATGGATTATAAATTTAAAAATCCATTTAACTCGATATTGTTTTAGAGTGTTAAGAAATATTATCTAACTTCATTTGCCTATTATTTGAAGGGCTTAACATGGTGAAACCTCAATTTTTAACCATTCCAAACATACACCTCAAATACTAGCCCATTTAGAAAGTTTCAATTTTCACCTCAAAATTTGTCGATTTCCAAAGGGAACACCCATGGAAATGAACCATTCGGACATGAAAATTTCAAAATCTTCAAATTGGCTAATATTTGTCATCAAGGGGGAACATTAGTACATCGTCCATGTTTTAATTAAATTGACCCCATCAAATAGTTGGATTATAAATTTAAAAAACCATTTAATTCGATATTGTTGTAGAGTGTTAAGAAATATTATCTAACTTCATTGGCCTATTATTTGAAGGGCTTAGCAGAGGTGAAACCTCAATTTTTAACCATTCCAAACACTTCTACTCAAATACTAGCCCATTTAAGAAAGTTTCAATTTTCACCTCAAAATTTAATGAGATTTCCAAAGAGAACACCCATGGAAATGAACCATTCGGACATGAAAATTTCAAAATATTCAAATTGGCTAATATTTGACATCAATGTTTTAAATTGCTAAAAAGTTAAATTTCTTTAGAGTGACCTCCTCAAATACATGGATTATATATATAAAAATCCATTTAACTCGATATTGTTTTAGAGTGTTAAGAAATATTATCTAACTTCATTTGCCTATTATTTGAAGGGCTTAACGTGGTGAAACCTCAATTTTTAACCATTCCCAACGGACACGTCAAATATTAGTACATTTAAAAAGTTACAATTTTCATCTCAAAAGTTGTCGACTTACAAATGGAACACCCATGGAAACGAACCATTTTGACATGAAAATTTCAAATTTTTCGAATCGGTTAATATTTCACATAAATGTTGGACATTGCTAAAAATCCAAGGTTCATCTGAGTGACCCCTCAAATACTTGGTATATAAATTTAAAAATCCATTTAACTCGATATTGTTTCACAGCGTTAAGAAAGATTATCTAACTTCATTTGCCTATTATTTGGAGGTCTTAATATGGTGAAACCTCAATTTTTAACTTCATTGAAAGCATACGTATCAAAATGCTAGCCCATTTAAGAAGTTTCAATTTTCCACTGAAAATTTGTCGATTTCGAAAGGGAACACCTATGGAGCTAGAACCATTCGGACATGAAAATTTCAAAATTTTCGAATTGGCTAATATTTGACATCAATGTTGGAAATTTGTAAAAAGTCATGTTGCATTAAAGAAAAACCTAAAATGAATTTGATTATAAATTTAAGAATCCATTTAACTCGATATTGTATAACAGTGTTAAGAGAAATTATCTAACTTCCTTTGCCTATTATTTGAAGAAAATAACACTGGTGAAACCTCAATTTTTAACCATTCCAAACATACACCTCAAAAAATAGCCCATTAAAAAAGTTTCAATTTTCACTTGAAAATTTGTCGATTTCAAAAGGGAACACCTATGGGGAAATGAACCATTCGGACATGAAAATTTCAAATTATTGAAATTGGCTAATATTTCACATGAAAACACAATCTTTCAGGAAATTTATTAAAATCATGTTGCATTAGAGTGACCCCTCAAATAGTTCGATTATAAATTTAAGAATCCATTTAACTCGATATTGTTTTAGAGTGTTAAGAAAGATTATCTAACTTAGATTTGCCTATTATTTAAAGGAATTAACGTGGTGAAACCTCAATTTTTAACCATTGACAACATATATGTCAAATACTAGCCCATTTAAAAAGTTTCAATTTTCACCTGAAAATTTGTCGATTTCAAAAGGGAACTTTTTATGGAAATGAACCATTCGGACATGAAAATTTCAAAATTTTCAAATTGGCTAATATTTGTCATCAATGTTGGAAATTGCATAAAAGTCATGTTTCATTAGAGTGACCCATCAAATAGTTGGATTATAAATTTAAAAAACCATTTAATTCGATATTGTTGTAGAGTGTTAGAAAATATTATCTAACTTCATTGTACTGATATTTGAAGGGCTTAACGGGGGTGAAACCTCAATTTTTAACCATTCCAAACATACACCTCAAATACTAGCCCATTTAGAAAGTTTCAATTTTCACCTCAAAATTTGTCGATTTCCAAAGGGAACACCTATGGAAATGAACCATTCGGACATGAAAATTTCAAAATATTCAAATTGGCTAATATTTGACATCAATGTTTTAAATTGCTAAAAAGTTAAATTTCATTAGAGTGACCCCCTCAAATACATGGATTATATATTTAAAAATCCATTGTTCTCGATGTTAGTTTTTAGAGTGTTAAAAAATATTATCTAACTTCATTTGCATATTATTTGAAGGGCTTAGCTTTTAGGTGAAACCTCAATTTTTAACCATTCCCAACGGACACGTCAAATATTGGCCATTTAAAAAGTTTCAATTTCCATCTTAAAAGTTGTCGACTTACAAAATGGAACACACATGGAAACGAACCATTTTGACATGAAAATTTCAAATTTTTCGAATCGGATTAATATTTCACATAAATGTTGGACATTGCTAAAAATCCAAGGTTAATCAGAATGACCCATCAAATACTTGGTATATAAATTTAAAAATCCATTTAACTCGATATTGTTTCACAGTGAGAAGAAGAATTATCTAACTTCGGTAAACTAATATTTGGAAGTCTTAATATGGTGAAAGCTTACGTTTTAACCATTACGAGCATACGTAATGTCAAATACTAGCCCATTTAAAAAGTTTCAATTTTCACACGAAAATTTGTCGATTTTCAAAGGGAACACCTATGGAAATGAACCATTCGGACATAAAAATTTCAAAAATTTTCAAGGAATTGGCTAATATTTGGCATTTTGTATGTGTTGGAAATTTATTAAAGCAGTCATGTTGCATTAGAGTGACCCCTCAAATAGTTCGATTATAAATTTAAGAATCCATTTAACTCGATATTGTTTTAGAGTGTTAAGAAAGATTATCTAACTTCATTTGCCTATTATTTGAAGGTCTTAATATATGGTGAAACCTCAATTTTTAACCATTACGAACATATATGTCAAATACTAGCCCATTTAGAAAGTTTCAATTTTCACACGAAAATTTGTCGATTTCCAAAGGGAACACCTACATGGAAATGAACCATTCGGACATGAAAATTTCAAAATATTCAAATTGGCTAATATTTGACATGAATATTTTAAATTGCTAAAAAGTTAAATTTCATTAGAGTGACCAAATGAAATTCATGGATTATATATTTAAAAATCCATTTAACTCGATATTGTTTTAGAGTGTTAAGAAATATTATCTAACTTCATTTGCCTATTATTTGAAGGGCTTAACATGGTGAAACCTCAATTTTTAACATTTCCCAACGGACACGTCAAATATTAGCCCATTTAAAAAGTTTCAATTTCCATCTCAAAAGTTGTCGACTTCTGAAATGGAACACGTAAGGCTCTGAACCATTTTGACATGAAAATTTCAAATTTTAAGATCGGTTAATATTTCACATAAATGTTGGACATTGCTAAAAATCCAAGGTTCATCAGAGTGACCCCTCAAATACTTGGTATATAAATTTAAAAATCCATTTAACTCGATATTGTTTCACAGCGTTAAGAAAGATTATCTAACTTCATTTGCCTATTATTTGGAGGTCTTAATATGGTGAAAGCTACATTTTTAACCATTCGAGGCATACATGTCAAATACTAGCCCATTTAAAAAAGTTTCAATTTTCACACGAAAATTTGTCGATTTCCAAAGGGAACACCTATGGAAATGAACCATTCGGACATGAAAATTTCAAAATTTTTGAATTGGCTAATATTTGACATCGATGTTGGAAATTTATTAAAAGTGTATTATTGCATTAGAGTGACCCACTAAAATAGTTCGATTATAAATTTAAGAATCCATTTAACTCGATATTGTTTTAGAGTGTTAAGAAAGATTATCTAACTTCATTTGCACATTATTTGAAGGAATGCTCAATATGGTGAAACCTCAATTTTTTAACCATTAAAGACATATGAATCAAATACTAGCCCATTTAGAAAGTTTCAATTTTCACCTGAAAATTTTGTCGATTTCCAAAGGGAGCACCTATGGAAATGAACCATTCGGACATGAAAATTTCAAAATTTTCAAATTGGCTACTGTTTGTCATCAATGTTAGAAATTGCATAAAAGTCGTATTTCATTAGAGTGACCCCTCGAATAGTTGGATTATAAATTTAAAAAACCATTTTAATTCGATATTGTTTGTAGAAGTCTTCAAAAATATTATCTAACTTCATTGGCCTATTATTTGAAGGGCTTAACGAGGTGAAACCTCCAATTTTTAACAAGTCGAAACATGCTACTCAAATGCTAGCCCGTTTTAGAGAGTTTCAATTTTCACCTCAAAATTTGTCGATTTCAAAAGGGAACACCTATGGAAATGAACCATTAGGACATGAAAATTTCAAAATATTCAAATTGGCTAATATTTGACATCAATGTTTTAAATTGCTAAAAAAGTTAAATTTCATTAGAGTGACCCCTCAAATACATGGATTATATATTTAAAAATCCATTTAACTCGATATTGTTTTAGAGTGTTAAGAAATATTATCTAACTTCATTTGCCTATTATTTGAAGGGCTTAACATGGTGAAACATCAATTTCCAACAATTCCCAACGGACACGTCAAATAGTAGCCCATTTAAAAAGTTTCAATTTTCATCTCAAAAGTTCATCGACTTACAAATGGAACACCTATGGAAACCGAACCATTTTGACATGAAAATTTCAAATTTTCGGAAATAGGTTAATATTTCACATAAATGTTGGACATTGCTTTAAAAAATCAAGGTTCATCTGAGGTGACCCCCTCAGATACTTGGTATATAAATTTAAAAATCCATTTAACTCGATATTGTTTTAGAGTGTTAAGAAAGATTATACAGCAAGATTTCTTTATTATTTGAAGAGTCTTAATATGGTGAAACCTCAATTTTTAACCATTCCAAGACATACGTAGTAAATACTAGCCCATTTAAAAAGTTTCAATTTTCACCTGAAAATTTGTCGATTTCGAAAGGGAACTTCTATGGAAATGAACCATTCGGACATGAAAATTTCAAAATTTTGAAATTGGCTAATATTTGACATCGATATTTGAAATTTATATAAAAGTCATGTTTCATTAGAGTGACCCCTCAAATAGTTGGATTATAAATTTAAAAAAAACCATTTAATTCGATATTGTTGTAGAGTGTTAAGAAATATTATCTAACTTCATTTGCCAATTATTTGAAGGGCTTAACATGGTGAAACCTCAATTTTTTAACCATTCCGAACATACGCCTCAAATACTAGCCCATTTAGAAAGTTTCAATGTTCACCTCAAAATTTGTCGATTTCAAAAGGGAACACCAAAGTAAATGAACCATTCGGACATGAAAATTTCAAAATATTCAAATTGGCTAATATTTGACATCAATGTTTGAAATTGCTAAAAAGTTAAATTTCATTAGAGTGACCCCTCAAATACATGGATTATATATTTAAAAATCCATTTAACTCGATATTGTTTTAAAGTGTTAAAAAATATTATCTAACTTCGTTTGCCTATTATTTGAAGGGCTTAACATGGTGAAACCTCAATTTTTAACCATTCCAAACTATCCTGACATCAAATGGTAGCCCATTTAGAAAGTTTCAATTTTCACCTCAAAATTTGTTGATTTCCAAAGGGCCCACCTATGGAAATGAACCATTCGGACATGAAAATTTCAAAATATTCAAATTGGCTAATATTTGACATCAATGTTTGAAATTGCTAAAAAGTTAATTTAAATTGAAGTGACCCCTCAAATACATGGATTATATATTTAAAAATCCATTTAACTCGATATTGTTTTAGAGTGTTAAGAAATATTATATAACTTCATTTACCTATTATTTGAAGGGCTTAACATGGTGAAACCTCCAATTTTTAACCATTCCAAACATACACCTCAAATACTAGCCCATTTTAGAAAGTTTCAATTTTCACCTCAAAATTTTAGCTGATTTCAGAAGGGAACACACATGGAAATGAACCATTTGGACATGAAAATTTCAAAATATTCAAATTGGCTAATATTTGACATCAATGTTTGAAATTGCTAAAAAGTTAAATTTCATTAGAGTGGCCCCTCGAATACATGGATTATATGGCCAAAAATCCATTTAACTCGATATTGTTTTAGAGTGTTAAGAAATATTATCTAACTTCATTTTGTAATTATTTGAAGGGCTTAATAAATTTTCAAACCTCAATTTTTAACCATTCCAAACATACACCTCAAATGCCAGCCCATTTAGAAAGTTTCAATTTTCACCTCAAAATTTGTCGATTTCGAAAGAAAAAAACTATGGAAATGAACCATTCGGACATGAAAATTTCAAAATATTCAAATTGGCTAATATTTGACATCAATGTTTTAAATTGCTAAAAAGTTAAATTTCATTACAGTGACCAATAGAATATATGGATTTTATATTTGAAAATCCATTTTAACTCGATATTGTTTTAGAGTGTTAAGAAATATTATATAACTTCAGTTTGCCTATTATTTGAAGGGCTTAACATGGTGAAACCTCAATTTTTAACCATTCCAAACATACACCTCAAATACTAGTCCATTGAAAAAGTTCCATTTTCACATCAAAATTTGTCGATTTCCAAAGGAAACACCTATGGAAATGAACCATTCGGACATGAAAATTTCAAAATATTCAAATTGGCTAATATTTGACATCAATGTTTCAAATTGCTAAAAAGTTAAATTTCATTAGAGTGACCCCTCAGATACATGGATTATATATTTGAAAATCGATTTTAACTCGATATTGTTTTAGAGTGTTAAGAAATATTATCTAACTTCATTTACCTATTATTTGAAGGTCTTAACATGGTGAAACCTCAATTTTTAACCATTCCAAACATACACCTCAAATACTAGCCCATTTAAAAAGTTTCAATTTTCACCTCAAAATTTGTCGATTTTCAAAGGGAACACACATACAAATGAACCATTCGGACATGAAAATTTCAAAATATTCAAATTGGCTAATATTTGACATCGGTGTTTGAAATTGCTAAAAAGTTAAATTTCATTAGAGTGACCCCCTCGAAATACATGGATTATATATTTAAAAATCCATTTTAACTCGATATTGTTTTAAAGTGTTAAGAAATATTATCTAACTTCATTTGCCTATTATTTGAAGGGCTTAACATGGTGAAACCTCAATTTTTAACCATTCCGAACATCACAACTCGAAATAGTAGCCCATTTAGAAAGTTTCAATTTTCACCTCAAAATTTGTGTTGATTTCCAAGAAGGGAACACTTTATGGAAATGAACCATTCGGACATGAAATTTTTTAAATATTCAAATTGGCTAATATTTGACATCGATGTTTGAAATTGCTAAAAAGTTAAATTTCGTTAAGAGTGACCCCCTCGGAAATACATGGATTATATATTTAAAAGTCAATTTAACTCGATATTGTTTTAGAGTGTTAAGAAATATTATATAACTTCATTTGCCTATTATTTGAAGGGCTTAACATGGTGAAACCCTCGATTTTTAACCATTCCAAACATACACCTCAAATACTAGCCCATTTAGAAAGTTCCAATTTTCACCTCAAAATTTGTCGATTTCGAAAGGGAACACCCGTGGAAATGAACCATTTGGACATGAAAATTTCAAAATATTCAAATTGGCTAATATTTGACATCAATGTTTGAAATTGCTAAAAAGTTAAATTTCATTAGAGTGACCCCCTCAAATACATGGATTATATATTTAAAAATCCATTTAACTCGATATTGTTTTAGAGTGTTAAGAAATATTATCTAACTTCATTTGCGTATTATTTGAAGGGCTTAACATGGTGAAACCTCAATTTTTAACCATTCCAAACATGCACCTCAAATACTAGCCCATTTAGAAAGTTTCAATTTTCACCTCAAATTTGTCGATTTCAGAAGCCCCTTTTTTTTTTTTTTTTTTTTTTTTTTTATGGAAATGAACCATTCGGACATGAAAATTTCAAAATATTGAAATTAGCTAATATTTCACATAAATGTTTTAAATTGCTAAAAAGTTAAATTTCATTTGAGTGACCCCCTCTGATACATGGATTATATATTTGAAAATCCATTTAACTCGATATTGTTTTAGAGTGTTAAGAAATATAATATAACTTCATTTGCCTATTATTTGAAGGGCTTAACATGGTGAAACCTCAATTTTTAACCATTCCAAACATACACCTCAAATACTAGCCCATTTTAGAAAGTTTCAATTTTCACCTCAAAATTTGTCGATTTCAAAAATGAACACCTATGGAAATGAACCATTCGGACATGAAAATTTCAAAATATTCAAATTGGCTAATATTTGACATCAATGTTTTAGAATTGCTAAAAGAGATTAAATTTCATTAGAGTGACCCCCTCAAATACATGGATTATATATTTGAAAATCGATTTAACTAGATATTGTTTTAGAGTGTTAAGAAATATTATCTAACTTCATTTGCCTATTATTTGAAGGGCTTAACATGGTGAAACCTCAATTTTTAACCATTCCCCTCGAGACACGTCAAATATTAGCCCATTTAAAAAGTTTCAATTTTTATCTCAAAAGTTGTCGACTTACAAATGGAACACCTATGGAAGCTTGAACCATTTTGACATGTAAATTTCAAATTTTTCGAATCGGTTAATATTTCCCATAAATGTTGGACATTGCTAAAAAGTCAGGGTTGCGTACATTGGCCCCTCAAATACTTGGATTATAAATTTAAAAATCCATTTAACTCGATATTGTTTCGGAAGTGTTAAGAAAAATTCTCTAACTTCATTTGCCTATTATTTGGAGGTCTTAATATGGTGAAACCTCAATTTTTAACCATTCTGAACATACATGTCAAATACTAGCCCATTTAAAAAGTTTTCAATTTTCACCTGAAAAGATTTGTCGATTTCCAAAGGGAACACACATGCAAATGAACCATTCGGACATGAAATTTTCAAAATTTTCAAATTGGCTAATATTTGACATCAATGGCTAAGGAAATTGCATAAACGTCATGTTTCATTAGAGTAAAGCCCTCAAATAGTTGGATTATAAATTTAAAAAGCGAGCTAATTCGATATTGTTGTAGAGTGTTAAGAAATATTATCTAACTTCATTAGCCTGATACATTTGAAGGAGAAACTCAACGAGGTAAAACCTCAATTTTTAACCATTCCAAACATACACCTCAAATACCACTGGCCCATTTAGAAAGTTTCAATTTTCACCTCAAAATTTGTATGCAAATTTCAAAGAGAACACCTATGGAAATGAACCATTCGGACATGAAAATTTCAAAATATTCAAATTGGCTAATATTTGACATCAATGTTCGAAATTTCTAAAAAGTTAAATTTCATTAGAGTGACCCCTGGAAATACATGGATTATATATTTAAAAATCCATTTAACTCGATATTGTTTTAGAGTGTTAAGAGAAATATTATCTAACTTCATTTGCCAATTATTTGAAGGGCTTAACATGGTGAAACCTCAATTTTTAACCATTCCGAACATACACCTCAAATATTAGCCCAATTTAAAAAGTTTCAATTTTCATCTCAAAAGTTGTCGACTTACAAATGGAACACCTATGGAAACGAACCATTCGGACATGAAAATTTCAAATTTTTAGAATTGGCTAATATTTGACATCAATGTTTTAAATTGCTAAAAAGTTAAATTTCATTAGGGCCCGACCCCCTCAAATACATGGATTATATATTTGAAAATCCATTTAACTCGATATTGTTTTAGAGTGTTAAGAAATATTATCTAACTTCATTTGCCTATTATTTGAAGGGCTTAACATGGTGAAACCTCAATTTTTAACCATTCCCAACAGACACGTCAAATATTAGCCCATTTAGAAGGTTTCAATTTTCATCTCAAAAGTTGTTGACTTCCAAATGGAACACGTATGGAAACGAACCATTTTGACATGAAAATTTCAAATTTTTCGAATCGGTTAATATTTCACATAAATGTTGGACATTGCTAAAAATCCAAGGTTCATCTGAGTGGCCCTCGAATACTTGGATTATAAATTTAAAAATCCATTTAACTCGATATTGTTTCGGAGTGTTAAGAAAGATTATCTAACTTCATTCTGACAAATTATTCGAGGTCTTAATATGGTGAAACCTGCATTTTTAACCATTCTAAATATACATGTCAAATACTAGCCCATTTAAAAAGTTTCAATTTTCACCTGAAAATTTGTCGATTTCCAAAGGGAACACCTATGGAAATGAACCATTCGGACATGAAAATTTCAAAATTTTCGAATTGGCTAGTATTTGACATCAATGTTGGAAATTTATTAAAAGTCAATTTCGCTAGAGTGACCCCCTCAAATAGTTCGATTATAAATTTAAAAATCCATTTAACTCGATATTGTTTTAGAGTGTTAAGAAAGATTATCTAACTTCATTTGCCTATTATTTGAAGGTCTTAACATGGTGAAACCTCAATTTTTAACCATTCGAAACATGCACCTCAAATACTAGCGCATTTAGAAAGTTTCAATTTTCACCCGAAAATTGGTCGATTTCCAAAGGGAACACCTATGAAAATGAACCATTTTGACATGAAAATTTCAAAATATTCAAATTGGCTAATATTTGACATCAATGTTGGAAATTGCTAAAAAGTCAAGTTTCAATAGAGTGACCCCCTCAAATAGTTGGATTATAAATTTAAAAATCCATTTAATTCGATATTGTTTTAAGAGTGTTAAGAAATATTATCTAACTTCATTGGCCTATTATTTGAAGGGCTTAACAAGGTGAAACCTCAATTTTTAACCATTCCAAACATACACCTCAAATACTAGCCCATTTAGAAAGTTTCAATTTTCACCTCAAAATTTGTCGATTTCCAAAGGGAACACCTATGGAAATGAACCATTCGGACATGAAAATTTCAAAATATTCAAATTGGCTAATATTTGACATCAATGTTTGAAATTGCTATAAAAGTTGAATTTCATTAGAGTAGACCTCCCTCAAATACATGGATTATATATTTAAAAATCCATTTAACTCGATATTGTTTTAGAGTGTTAAGAAATATTATCTAACTTCATTTGCCTATTATTTGAAGGGCTTAACATGGTGAAACCTCAATTTGTAACCATTCCCAACAGACACGTCAAATATTAGCCCATTTAAAAAGTTTCAATTTTCATCTCAAAAGTTGTCGACTTACAAATGGAACACCTATGGAAACGAACCATTTTGACATGAAAATTTCAAAATTTTCAAATTGGCTAATATTTGACATCAATGTTGGACATTGCTAAAAAGTCAAAGTTCATCAGAGTGACCCCTCAAATACTTGGTATATAAATTTAAAAATCCATTTAACTCGATATTGTTTTAAAGTGTTAAGAAAGATTATCTAACTTCATTTGCCTATTATTTGAAGGGCTTAACATGGTGAAACCTCAATTTTTAACCATTCCAAACATACACCTCAAATACTAGCCCATTTAGAAAGTTTCAATTTTCACCTCAAAATTTGTCGATTTCCAAAGGGAACACCTATGGAAATGAACCATTCGGACATGAAAATTTTAAAATATTCAAATTGGCTAATATTTGACATCAATGTTTGAAATTGCTAAAAAGTTAAATTTCATTAGAGTGACCCCCTCAAATACATGGATTATATATTTAAAAATCCATTTAACTCGATATTGTTTTAGAGTGTTAAGAAATATTATCTAACTTCATTTGCCAATTATTTGAAGGGCTTAACATGGTGAAACCTCAATTTTTAACCATTCCAAACATACACCTCAAATACTAGCCCATTTAGAAAGTTTCAATTTTCACCTCAAAATTTGTCGATTTCCAAAGGGAACACCTATGGAAATGAACCATTCGGACATGAAAATTTCAAAATATTCAAATTGGCTAATATTTGACATCAATGTTGGAAATTGCTAAAAAGTTAAATTTCATTAGAGTGACCCCCTCAAATACATGGATTATATATTTGAAAATCCATTTAACTCGATATTGTTTCAGAGTGTTAAGAAATATTATCTAACTTCATTTGCCTATTATTTGAAGGGCTTAACATGGTGAAACCTCAATTTTTAACCATTCCAAACATACACCTCAAATACTAGCCCATTTAAAAAGTTTCAATTTTCATCTCAAAAGTTGTCGACTTACAAATGGAACACCTATGGAAACGAACCATTTTGACATGAAAATTTCAAATTTTTCAAATCGGTTAATATTTCACATAAATGTTGGACATTGCTAAAAATCCAAGGTTCATCAGAGTGGCCCCTCAAATACTTGGATTATAAATTTAAAAATCCATTTAACTCGATATTGTTTCACAGCGTTAAGAAAGATTATCTAACTTCATTTGCCTATTATTTGGAGGTCTTAATATGGTGAAACCTCAATTTTTAACCATTCTGAACATACATGTCAAATACTAGCCCATTTAAAAAGTTTCAATTTTCACCTGAAAATTTGTCGATTTCCAAAGGGAACACCTATGGAAATGAACCATTCGGACATGAAAATTTCAAAATTTTCGAATTGGCTAATATTTGACATCAATGTTGGAAATTTATTAAAAGTCATGTTGCATTGGAGTGACCCCTCAAATAGTTCGATTATAAATTTAAAAATCCATTTAACTCGATATTGTTTTAGAGTGTTAAGAAAGATTATCTAACTTCATTTGCCTATTATTTGAAGGTCTTAATATGGTGAAACCTCAATTTTTAACCATTCTGAACATACATGTCAAATACTAGCCCATTTAAAAAGTTTCAATATTCACCTGAAAATTGGTCGATTTCCAAAGGGAACACCTATGAAAATGAACCATTCGGACATGAAAATTTCAAAATTTTCAAATTGGCTAATATTTGACATCAATGTTGGAAATTGCATAAAAGTCATGTTTCATTAGAGTGACCCCCTCAAATAGTTGGATTATAAATTTAAAAAACCATTTAATTCGATATTGTTGTAGAGTGTTAAGAAATATTATCTAACTTCATTGGCCTATTATTTGAAGGGCTTAACAAGGTGAAACCTCAATTTTTAACCATTCCAAACATACACCTCAAATACTAGCCCATTTAGAAAGTTTCAATTTTCACCTCAAAATTTGTCGATTTCCAAAGGGAACACCTATGGAAATGAACCATTCGGACATGAAAATTTCAAAATATTCAAATTGGCTAATATTTGACATCAATGTTTGAAATTGCTAAAAAGTTAAATTTCATTAGAGTGACCCCCTCAAATACATGGATTATATATTTGAAAATCCATTTAACTCGATATTGTTTTAGAGTGTTAAGAAATATTATCTAACTTCATTTGCCTATTATTTGAAGGGCTTAACATGGTGAAACCTCAATTTTTAACCATTCCCAACAGACACGTCAAATATTAGCCCATTTAAAAAGTTTCAATTTTCATCTCAAAATTTGTCGACTTCCAAATGGAACACCTATGGAAACGAACCATTTTGACATGAAAATTTCAAATTTTTCGAATCGGTTAATATTTCCCTTAAATGTTGGACATTGCTAAAAATCCAAGGTTCATCAGAGTGACCCTTCAAATACTTGGTATATAAATTTAAAAATCCATTTAACTCGATATTGTTTTAAAGTGTTAAGAAAGATTATCTAACTTCATTTGCCTATTATTTGAAGGTCTTAATATGGTGAAACCTCAATTTTTAACCATTCTGAACATACATGTCAAATACTAGCCCATTTAAAAAGTTTCAATTTTCACCTGAAAATTTGTCGATTTCCAAAGGGAACACCTATGGAAATGAACCATTCAAATATGAAAATTTCATAATTTTGAAATTGGCTAATATTTGACATCAATGTTGGAAATTTTATAAAAGTCATGTTTCATTAGAGTGACCCCCTCAAATAGTTGGATTATAAATTTAAAAAACCATTTAATTCGATATTGTTGTAGAGTGTTAAGAAATATTATCTAACTTCATTGGCCTATTATTTGAAGGGCTTAACAAGGTGAAACCTCAATTTTTAACCATTCCAAACATACACCTCAAATACTAGCCCATTTAGAAAGTTTCAATGTTCACCTCAAAATTTGTCGATTTCCAAAGGGAACACCAATGGAAATGAACCATTCGGACATGAAAATTTCAAAATATTCAAATTGGCTAATATTTGACATCAATGTTTGAAATTGCTAAAAAGTTAAATTTCATTAGAGTGACCCCCTCAAATACATGGATTATATATTTAAAAATCCATTTAACTCGATATTGTTTTAAAGTGTTAAGAAATATTATCTAACTTCATTTGCCTATTATTTGAAGGGCTTAACATGGTGAAACCTCAATTTTAAACCATTCCAAACATACACCTCAAATACTAGCCCATTTAGAAAGTTTCAATTTTCACCTCAAAATTTGTCGATTTCCAAAGGGAACACCTATGGAAATGAACCATTCGGACATGAAAATTTTAAAATATTCAAATTGGCTAATATTTGACATCAATGTTTGAAATTGCTAAAAAGTTAAATTTCATTGGAGTGACCCCTCAAATACATGGATTATATATTTAAAAATCCATTTAACTCGATATTGTTTTAGAGTGTTAAGAAATATTATCTAACTTCATTTGCCAATTATTTGAAGGGCTTAACATGGTGAAACCTCAATTTTTAACCATTCCAAACATACACCTCAAATACTAGCCCATTTAGAAAGTTTCAATTTTCACCTCAAAATTTGTCGATTTCCAAAGGGAACACCTATGGAAATGAACCATTCGGACATGAAAATTTCAAAATATTCAAATTGGCTAATATTTGACATCAATGTTTGAAATTGCTAAAAAGTTAAATTTCATTAGAGTGACCCCCTCAAATACATGGAGTATATATTTAAAAATCCATTTAACTCGATATTGTTTTAGAGTGTTAAGAAATATTATATAACTTCATTTTCCTATTATTTGAAGGGCTTAACATGGTGAAACCTCAATTTTTAACCATTCCAAACATACACCTCAAATACTAGCCCATTTAGAAAGTTTCAATTTTCACCTCAAAATTTGTCGATTTCCAAAGGGAACACATATGGAAATGAACCATTCAGACATGAAAATTTCAAAATATTCAAATTGGCTAATATTTGACATCAATGTTTGAAATTGCTTAAAAAGTTAAATTTCATTAGAGTGACTCCCTCAAATACATGGAGTATATATTTAAAAATCCATTTAACTCGATATTGTTTTAGAGTGTTAAGAAATATTATCTTAGTTCATTTGCCTATTATTTGAAGGGCTTAACATGGTGAAACCTCAATTTTTAACCATTCCAAACATACACCTCAAATACTAGCCCATTTAGAAAGTTACAATTTTCACCTCAAAATTTGTCGATTTCCAAAGGGAACACCTATGGAAATGAACCATTCAGACATGAAAATTTCAAAATATTCACATTGGCTAATATTTGACATCAATGTTTGAAATTGCTAAAAAGTAAAATTTCATTAGAGTGACCCCCTCAAATACATGGATTATATATTTAAAAATCCATTTAACTCGATATTGTTTTAGAGTGTTAAGAAATATTATCTAACTTCATTTTCCTATTATTTGAAGGGCTTAACATGGTGAAACCTCAATTTTTAACCATTCCAAACATACACCTCAAATAATAGCCCATTTAGAAAGTTTCAATTTTCACCTCAAAATTTGTCGATTTCCAAAGGGAACACCTATGGAAATGAACCATTCAGACATGAAAATTTCGAAATATTCAAATTGGCTAATATTTGACATCAATGTTTGAAATTGCTAAAAAGTTAAATTTCATTAGAGTGACCCCCTCAAATACATGGAGTATATATTTAAAAATCCATTTAACTCGATATTGTTTTAGAGTGTTAAGAAATATTATATAACTTCATTTTCCTATTATTTGAAGGGCTTAACATGGTGAAACCTCAATTTTTAACCATTCCAAACATACACCTCAAATACTAGCCCATTTAGAAAGTTTCAATTTTCACCTCAAAATTTGTCGATTTCCAAAGGGAACGCTATGGAAATGAACCATTCAGACATGAAAATTTCAAAATATTCAAATTGGCTAATATTTGACATCAATGTTTGAAATTGCTAAAAAGTTAAATTTCATTAGAGTGACTCCCTCAAATACATGGAGTATATATTTAAAAATCCATTTAACTCGATATTGTTTTAGAGTGTTAAGAAATATTATCTAACTTCATTTGCCTATTATTTGAAGGGCTTAACATGGTGAAACCTCAATTTTTAACCATTCCAAACATACACCTCAAATACTAGCCCATTTAGAAAGTTACAATTTTCACCTCAAAATTTGTTGATTTCCAAAGGGAACACCTATGGAAATGAACCATTCGGACATGAAAATTTCAAAATATTCAAATTGGCTAATATTTGACATCAATGTTTGAAATTGCTAAAAAGTTAAATTTCATTAGAGTGACCCCCTCAAATACATGGATTATATATTTAAAAATCCATTTAACTCGATATTGTTTTAGAGTGTTAAGAAATATTATCTAACTTCATTTTCCTATTATTTGAAGGGCTTAACATGGTGAAACCTCAATTTTTAACCATTCCAAACATACACCTCAAATAATAGCCCATTTAGAAAGTTTCAATTTTCACCTCAAAATTTGTCGATTTCCAAAGGGAACACCTATGGAAATGAACCATTCGGACATGAAAATTTCAAAATATTCAAATTGGCTAATATTTGACATCAATGTTTGAAATTGCTAAAAAGTTAAATTTCATTAGAGTGACCCCCTCAAATACATGGAGTATATATTTAAAAATCCATTTAACTCGATATTGTTTTAGAGTGTTAAGAAATATTATATAACTTCATTTTCCTATTATTTGAAGGGCTTAACATGGTGAAACCTCAATTTTTAACCATTCCAAACATACACCTCAAATACTAGCCCATTTAGAAAGTTTCAATTTTCACCTCAAAATTTGTCGATTTCCAAAGGGAACACCTATGGAAATGAACCATTCGGACATGAAAATTTCAAAATATTCAAATTGGCTAATATTTGACATCAATGTTTGAAATTGCTAAAAAGTTAAATTTCATTAGAGTGACTCCCTCAAATACATGGAGTATATATTTAAAAATCCATTTAACTCGATATTGTTTTAGAGTGTTAAGAAATATTATCTAACTTCATTTGCCTATTATTTGAAGGGCTTAACATGGTGAAACCTCAATTTTTAACCATTCCAAACATACACCTCAAATACTAGCCCATTTAGAAAGTTACAATTTTCACCTCAAAATTTGTTGATTTCCAAAGGGAACACCTATGGAAATGAACCATTCGGACATGAAAATTTCAAAATATTCAAATTGGCTAATATTTGACATCAATGTTTGAAATTGCTAAAAAGTTAAATTTCATTAGAGTGACCCCCTCAAATACATGGATTATATATTTAAAAATCCATTTAACTCGATATTGTTTTAGAGTGTTAAGAAATATTATCTAACTTCATTTTCCTATTATTTGAAGGGCTTAACATGGTGAAACCTCAATTTTTAACCATTCCAAACATACACCTCAAATAATAGCCCATTTAGAAAGTTTCAATTTTCACCTCAAAATTTGTCGATTTCCAAAGGGAACACCTATGGAAATGAACCATTCGGACATGAAAATTTCAAAATATTCAAATTGGCTAATATTTGACATCAATGTTTGAAATTGCTAAAAAGTTAAATTTCATTAGAGTGACCCCCTCAAATACATGGAGTATATATTTAAAAATCCATTTAACTCGATATTGTTTTAGAGTGTTAAGAAATATTATATAACTTCATTTTCCTATTATTTGAAGGGCTTAACATGGTGAAACCTCAATTTTTAACCATTCCAAACATACACCTCAAATACTAGCCCATTTAGAAAGTTTCAATTTTCACCTCAAAATTTGTCGATTTCCAAAGGGAACACCTATGGAAATGAACCATTCGGACATGAAAATTTCAAAATATTCAAATTGGCTAATATTTGACATCAATGTTTGAAATTGCTAAAAAGTTAAATTTCATTAGAGTGACTCCCTCAAATACATGGAGTATATATTTAAAAATCCATTTAACTCGATATTGTTTTAGAGTGTTAAGAAATATTATCTAACTTCATTTGCCTATTATTTGAAGGGCTTAACATGGTGAAACCTCAATTTTTAACCATTCCAAACATACACCTCAAATACTAGCCCATTTAGAAAGTTACAATTTTCACCTCAAAATTTGTTGATTTCCAAAGGGAACACCTATGGAAATGAACCATTCGGACATGAAAATTTCAAAATATTCAAATTGGCTAATATTTGACATCAATGTTTGAAATTGCTAAAAAGTTAAATTTCATTAGAGTGACCCCCTCAAATACATGGATTATATATTTAAAAATCCATTTAACTCGATATTGTTTTAGAGTGTTAAGAAATATTATCTAACTTCATTTTCCTATTATTTGAAGGGCTTAACATGGTGAAACCTCAATTTTTAACCATTCCAAACATACACCTCAAATAATAGCCCATTTAGAAAGTTTCAATTTTCACCTCAAAATTTGTCGATTTCCAAAGGGAACACCTATGGAAATGAACCATTCGGACATGAAAATTTCAAAATATTCAAATTGGCTAATATTTGACATCAATGTTTGAAATTGCTAAAAAGTTAAATTTCATTAGAGTGACCCCCTCAAATACATGGATTATATATTTAAAAATCCATTTAACTCGATATTGTTTTAAAGTGTTAAGAAATATTATATAACTTCATTTGCCTATTATTTGAAGGGCTTAACATGGTGAAACCTCAATTTTTAACCATTCCAAACATACACCTCAAATACTAGCCCATTTAGAAAGTTTCAATTTTCACCTCAAAATTTGTCGATTTCCAAAGGGAACACCTATGGAAATGAACCATTCGGACATGAAAATTTCAAAATATTCAAATTGGCTAATATTTGACATCAATGTTTGAAATTGCTAAAAAGTTAAATTTCATTAGAGTGACCCCCTCAAATACATGGAGTATATATTTAAAAATCCATTTAACTCGATATTGTTTTAGAGTGTTAAGAAATATTATCTAACTTCATTTGCCTATTATTTGAAGGGCTTAACATGGTGAAACCTCAATTTTTAACCATTCCAAACATACACCTCAAATACTAGCCCATTTAGAAAGTTTCAATTTTCACCTCAAAATTTGTTGATTTCCAAAGGGAACACCTATGGAAATGAACCATTCGGACATGAAAATTTCAAAATATTCAAATTGGCTAATATTTGACATCAATGTTTGAAATTGCTAAAAAGTTAAATTTCATTAGAGTGAATCCCTCAAATACATGGAGTATATATTTAAAAATCCATTTAACTCGATATTGTTTTAGAGTGTTAAGAAATATTATATAACTTCATTTGCCTATTATTTGAAGGGCTTAACATGGTGAAACCTCAATTTTTAACCATTCCAAACATACACCTCAAATACTAGCCCATTTAGAAAGTTTCAATTTTCACCTCAAAATTTGTCGATTTCCAAAGGGAACACCTATGGAAATGAACCATTCGGACATGAAAATTTCAAAATATTCAAATTGGCTAATATTTGACATCAATGTTTGAAATTGCTAAAAAGTTAAATTTCATTAGAGTGACCCCCTCAAATACATGGAGTATATATTTAAAAATCCATTTAACTCGATATTGTTTTAGAGTGTTAAGAAATATTATCTAACTTCATTTGCCTATTATTTGAAGGGCTTAACATGGTGAAACCTCAATTTTTAACCATTCCAAACATACACCTCAAATACTAGCCCATTTAGAAAGTTACAATTTTCACCTCAAAATTTGTTGATTTCCAAAGGGAACACCTATGGAAATGAACCATTCGGACATGAAAATTTCAAAATATTCAAATTGGCTAATATTTGACATCAATGTTTGAAATTGCTAAAAAGTTAAATTTCATTAGAGTGACCCCCTCAAATACATGGATTATATATTTAAAAATCCATTTAACTCGATATTGTTTTAGAGTGTTAAGAAATATTATCTAACTTCATTTGCCTATTATTTGAAGGGCTTAACATGGTGAAACCTCAATTTTTAACCATTCCAAACATACACCTCAAATACTAGCCCATTTAGAAAGTTTCAATTTTCACCTCAAAATTTGTCGATTTCCAAAGGGAACACCTATGGAAATGAACCATTCGGACATGAAAATTTCAAAATATTCAAATTGGCTAATATTTGACATCAATGTTTGAAATTGCTAAAAAGTTAAATTTCATTAGAGTGACCCCCTCAAATACATGGATTATATATTTAAAAATCCATTTAACTCGATATTGTTTTAGAGTGTTAAGAAATATTATATAACTTCATTTGCCTATTATTTGAAGGGCTTAACATGGTGAAACCTCAATTTTTAACCATTCCAAACATACACCTCAAATACTAGCCCATTTAGAAAGTTTCAATTTTCACCTCAAAATTTGTCGATTTCCAAAGGGAACACCTATGGAAATGAACCATTCGGACATGAAAATTTCAAAATATTCAAATTGGCTAATATTTGACATCAATGTTTGAAATTGCTAAAAAGTTAAATTTCATTAGAGTGACTCCCTCAAATACATGGAGTATATATTTAAAAATCCATTTAACTCGATATTGTTTTAGAGTGTTAAGAAATATTATCTAACTTCATTTGCCTATTATTTGAAGGGCTTAACATGGTGAAACCTCAATTTTTAACCATTCCAAACATACACCTCAAATACTAGCCCATTTAGAAAGTTACAATTTTCACCTCAAAATTTGTTGATTTCCAAAGGGAACACCTATGGAAATGAACCATTCGGACATGAAAATTTCAAAATATTCAAATTGGCTAATATTTGACATCAATGTTTGAAATTGCTAAAAAGTTAAATTTCATTAGAGTGACCCCCTCAAATACATGGATTATATATTTAAAAATCCATTTAACTCGATATTGTTTTAGAGTGTTAAGAAATATTATCTAACTTCATTTGCCTATTATTTGAAGGGCTTAACATGGTGAAACCTCAATTTTTAACCATTCCAAACATACACCTCAAATACTAGCCCATTTAGAAAGTTTCAATTTTCACCTCAAAATTTGTCGATTTCCAAAGGGAACACCTATGGAAATGAACCATTCGGACATGAAAATTTCAAAATATTCAAATTGGCTAATATTTGACATCAATGTTTGAAATTGCTAAAAAGTTAAATTTCATTAGAGTGACCCCCTCAAATACATGGATTATATATTTAAAAATCCATTTAACTCGATATTGTTTTAAAGTGTTAAGAAATATTATCTAACTTCATTTGCCTATTATTTGAAGGGCTTAACATGGTGAAACCTCAATTTTTAACCATTCCAAACATACACCTCAAATACTAGCCCATTTAGAAAGTTTCAATTTTCACCTCAAAATTTGTTGATTTCCAAAGGGAACACCTATGGAAATGAACCATTCGGACATGAAAATTTCAAAATATTCAAATTGGCTAATATTTGACATCAATGTTTGAAATTGCTAAAAAGTTAAATTTCATTAGAGTGACCCCCTCAAATACATGGATTATATATTTAAAAATCCATTTAACTCGATATTGTTTTAGAGTGTTAAGAAATATTATCTAACTTCATTTGCCTATTATTTGAAGGGCTTAACATGGTGAAACCTCAATTTTTAACCATTCCAAACATACACCTCAAATACTAGCCCATTTAGAAAGTTTCAATTTTCACCTCAAAATTTGTTGATTTCCAAAGGGAACACCTATGGAAATGAACCATTCGGACATGAAAATTTCAAAATATTCAAATTGGCTAATATTTGACATCAATGTTTGAAATTGCTAAAAAGTTAAATTTCATTAGAGTGACCCCCTCAAATACATGGATTATATATTTAAAAATCCATTTAACTCGATATTGTTTTAGAGTGTTAAGAAATATTATATAACTTCATTTGCCTATTATTTGAAGGGCTTAACATGGTGAAACCTCAATTTTTAACCATTCCAAACATACACCTCAAATACTAGCCCATTTAGAAAGTTTCAATTTTCACCTCAAAATTTGTCGATTTCCAAAGGGAACACCTATGGAAATGAACCATTCGGACATGAAAATTTCAAAATATTCAAATTGGCTAATATTTGACATCAATGTTTGAAATTGCTAAAAAGTTAAATTTCATTAGAGTGACCCCCTCAAATACATGGAGTATATATTTAAAAATCCATTTAACTCGATATTGTTTTAGAGTGTTAAGAAATATTATCTAACTTCATTTGCCTATTATTTGAAGGGCTTAACATGGTGAAACCTCAATTTTTAACCATTCCAAACATACACCTCAAATACTAGCCCATTTAGAAAGTTACAATTTTCACCTCAAAATTTGTTGATTTCCAAAGGGAACACCTATGGAAATGAACCATTCGGACATGAAAATTTCAAAATATTCAAATTGGCTAATATTTGACATCAATGTTTGAAATTGCTAAAAAGTTAAATTTCATTAGAGTGACCCCCTCAAATACATGGATTATATATTTAAAAATCCATTTAACTCGATATTATTTTAGAGTGTTAAGAAATATTATATAACTTCATTTGCCTATTATTTGAAGGGCTTAACATGGTGAAACCTCAATTTTTAACCATTCCAAACATACACCTCAAATACTAGCCCATTTAGAAAGTTTCAATTTTCACCTCAAAATTTGTTGATTTCCAAAGGGAACACCTATGGAAATGAACCATTCGGACATGAAAATTTCAAAATATTCAAATTGGCTAATATTTGACATCAATGTTTGAAATTTCTAAAAAGTTAAATTTCATTAGAGTGACCCCCTCAAATACATGGATTATATATTTAAAAATCCATTTAACTCGATATTGTTTTAGAGTGTTAAGAAATATTATATAACTTCATTGGCCTATTATTTGAAGGGCTTAACATGGTGAAACCTCAATTTTTATCCATTCCAAACATACACCTCAAATACTAGCCCATTTAGAAAGTTTCAATTTTCACCTCAAAATTTGTCGATTTCCAAAGGGAACACCTATGGAAATGAACCATTCGGACATGAAATTTTCAAAATATTCAAATTGTCTAATATTTGACATCAATGTTTGAAATTGCTAAAAAGTTAAATTTCATTAGAGTGACCCCCTCAAATACATGGAGTATATATTTAAAAATCCATTTAACTCGATATTGTTTTAGAGTGTTAAGAAATATTATCTAACTTCATTTGCCTATTATTTGAAGGGCTTAACATGGTGAAACCTCAATTTTTAACCATTCCAAACATACACCTCAAATACTAGCCCATTTAGAAAGTTACAATTTTCACCTCAAAATTTGTTGATTTCCAAAGGGAACACCTATGGAAATGAACCATTCGGACATGAAAATTTCAAAATATTCAAATTGGCTAATATTTGACATCAATGTTTGAAATTGCTAAAAAGTTAAATTTCATTAGAGTGCCCCCCTCAAATACATGGATTATATATTTAAAAATCCATTTAACTCGATATTATTTTAGAGTGTTAAGAAATATTATATAACTTCATTTGCCTATTATTTGAAGGGCTTAACATGGTGAAACCTCAATTTTTAACCATTCCAAACATACACCTCAAATACTAGCCCATTTAGAAAGTTTCAATTTTCACCTCAAAATTTGTCGATTTCCAAAGGGAACACCTATGGAAATGAACCATTCGGACATGAAAATTTCAAAATATTCAAATTGGCTAATATTTGACATCAATGTTTGAAATTGCTAAAAAGTTAAATTTCATTAGAGTGACCCCCTCAAATACATGGAGTATATATTTAAAAATCCATTTAACTCGATATTGTTTTAGAGTGTTAAGAAATATTATCTAACTTCATTTGCCTATTATTTGAAGGGCTTAACATGGTGAAACCTCAATTTTTAACCATTCCAAACATACACCTCAAATACTAGCCCATTTAGAAAGTTACAATTTTCACCTCAAAATTTGTTGATTTCCAAAGGGAACACCTATGGAAATGAACCATTCGGACATGAAAATTTCAAAATATTCAAATTGGCTAATATTTGACATCAATGTTTGAAATTGCTAAAAAGTTAAATTTCATTAGAGTGACCCCCTCAAATACATGGATTATATATTTAAAAATCCATTTAACTCGATATTGTTTTAGAGTGTTAAGAAATATTATATAACTTCATTTGCCTATTATTTGAAGGGCTTAACATGGTGAAACCTCAATTTTTAACCATTCCAAACATACACCTCAAATACTAGCCCATTTAGAAAGTTTCAATTTTCACCTCAAAATTTGTTGATTTCCAAAGGGAACACCTATGGAAATGAACCATTCGGACATGAAAATTTCAAAATATTCAAATTGGCTAATATTTGACATCAATGTTTGAAATTTCTAAAAAGTTAAATTTCATTAGAGTGACCCCCTCAAATACATGGATTATATATTTAAAAATCCATTTAACTCGATATTGTTTTAGAGTGTTAAGAAATATTATATAACTTCATTGGCCTATTATTTGAAGGGCTTAACATGGTGAAACCTCAATTTTTATCCATTCCAAACATACACCTCAAATACTAGCCCATTTAGAAAGTTTCAATTTTCACCTCAAAATTTGTCGATTTCCAAAGGGAACACCTATGGAAATGAACCATTCGGACATGAAAATTTCAAAATATTCAAATTGGCTAATATTTGACATCAATGTTTGAAATTGCTAAAAAGTTAAATTTCATTAGAGTGACCCCCTCAAATACATGGAGTATATATTTAAAAATCCATTTAACTCGATATTGTTTTAGAGTGTTAAGAAATATTATCTAACTTCATTTGCCTATTATTTGAAGGGCTTAACATGGTGAAACCTCAATTTTTAACCATTCCAAACATACACCTCAAATACTAGCCCATTTAGAAAGTTACAATTTTCACCTCAAAATTTGTTGATTTCCAAAGGGAACACCTATGGAAATGAACCATTCGGACATGAAAATTTCAAAATATTCAAATTGGCTAATATTTGACATCAATGTTTGAAATTGCTAAAAAGTTAAATTTCATTAGAGTGACCCCCTCAAATACATGGATTATATATTTAAAAATCCATTTAACTCGATATTGTTTTAGAGTGTTAAGAAATATTATCTAACTTCATTTGCCTATTATTTGAAGGGCTTAACATGGTGAAACCTCAATTTTTAACCATTCCAAACATACACCTCAAATACTAGCCCATTTAGAAAGTTTCAATTTTCACCTCAAAATTTGTTGATTTCCAAAGGGAACACCTATGGAAATGAACCATTCGGACATGAAAATTTCAAAATATTCAAATTGGCTAATATTTGACATCAATGTTTGAAATTGCTAAAAAAGTTAAATTTCATTAGAGTGACCCCTCAAATACATGGATTATATATTTAAAAATCCATTTAACTCGATATTGTTTTAGAGTGTTAAGAAATATTATCTAACTTCATTTGCCTATTATTTGAAGGGCTTAACATGGTGAAACCTCAATTTTTAACCATTCCAAACATACACCTCAAATACTAGCCCATTTAGAAAGTTTCAATTTTCACCTCAAAATTTGTCGATTTCCAAAGGGAACACCTATGGAAATGAACCATTCGGACATGAAAATTTCAAAATATTCAAATTGGCTAATATTTGACATCAATGTTTGAAATTGCTAAAAAGTTAAATTTCATTAGAGTGACCCCCTCAAATACATGGATTATATATTTAAAAATCCATTTAACTCGATATTGTTTTAGAGTGTTAAGAAATATTATCTAACTTCATTTGCCTATTATTTGAAGGGCTTAACATGGTGAAACCTCAATTTTTAACCATTCCAAACATACACCTCAAATACTAGCCCATTTAGAAAGTTTCAATTTTCACCTCAAAATTTGTCGATTTCCAAAGGGAACACCTATGGAAATGAACCATTCGGACATGAAAATTTCAAAATATTCAAATTGGCTAATATTTGACATCAATGTTTGAAATTGCTAAAAAGTTAAATTTCATTAGAGTGACCCCCTCAAATACATGGATTATATATTTAAAAATCCATTTAACTCGATATTGTTTTAAAGTGTTAAGAAATATTATCTAACTTCATTTGCCTATTATTTGAAGGGCTTAACATGGTGAAACCTCAATTTTTAACCATTCCAAACATACACCTCAAATACTAGCCCATTTAGAAAGTTTCAATTTTCACCTCAAAATTTGTCGATTTCCAAAGGGAACACCTATGGAAATGAACCATTCGGACATGAAAATTTCAAAATATTCAAATTGGCTAATATTTGACATCAATGTTTGAAATTGCTAAAAAGTTAAATTTCATTAGAGTGACCCCCTCAAATACATGGATTATATATTTAAAAATCCATTTAACTCGATATTGTTTTAGAGTGTTAAGAAATATTATCTAACTTCATTTGCCTATTATTTGAAGGGCTTAACATGGTGAAACCTCAATTTTTAACCATTCCAAACATACACCTCAAATACTAGCCCATTTAGAAAGTTTCAATTTTCACCTCAAAATTTGTCGATTTCCAAAGGGAACACCTATGGAAATGAACCATTCGGACATGAAAATTTCAAAATATTCAAATTGGCTAATATTTGACATCAATGTTTGAAATTGCTAAAAAGTTAAATTTCATTAGAGTGACCCCCTCAAATACATGGATTATATATTTAAAAATCCATTTAACTCGATATTGTTTTAGAGTGTTAAGAAATATTATCTAACTTCATTTGCCTATTATTTGAAGGGCTTAACATGGTGAAACCTCAATTTTTAACCATTCCAAACATACACCTCAAATACTAGCCCATTTAGAAAGTTTCAATTTTCACCTCAAAATTTGTCGATTTCCAAAGGGAACACCTATGGAAATGAACCATTCGGACATGAAAATTTCAAAATATTCAAATTGGCTAATATTTGACATCAATGTTTGAAATTGCTAAAAAGTTAAATTTCATTAGAGTGACCCCCTCAAATACATGGATTATATATTTAAAAATCCATTTAACTCGATATTGTTTTAGAGTGTTAAGAAATATTATCTAACTTCATTTGCCTATTATTTGAAGGGCTTAACATGGTGAAACCTCAATTTTTAACCATTCCAAACATACACCTCAAATACTAGCCCATTTAGAAAGTTTCAATTTTCACCTCAAAATTTGTCGATTTCCAAAGGGAACACCTATGGAAATGAACCATTCGGACATGAAAATTTCAAAATATTCAAATTGGCTAATATTTGACATCAATGTTTGAAATTGCTAAAAAGTTAAATTTCATTAGAGTGACCCCCTCAAATACATGGATTATATATTTAAAAATCCATTTAACTCGATATTGTTTTAGAGTGTTAAGAAATATTATCTAACTTCATTTGCCTATTATTTGAAGGGCTTAACATGGTGAAACCTCAATTTTTAACCATTCCAAACATACACCTCAAATACTAGCCCATTTAGAAAGTTTCAATTTTCACCTCAAAATTTGTCGATTTCCAAAGGGAACACCTATGGAAATGAACCATTCGGACATGAAAATTTCAAAATTTTCAAATTGGCTAATATTTGACATCAATGTTGGAAATTGCTTAAAAGTCAAGTTTCATTAGAGTGACCCCCTCAAATACATGGATTATAAATTTAAAAATCCATTTAACTCGATATTGTTTTAGAGTGTTAAGAAATATTATCTAACTTCATTTGCCTATTATTTGAAGGGCTTAACATGGTGAAACCTCAATTTTTAACCATTCCAAACATACACCTCAAATACTAGCCCATTTAGAAAGTTTCAATTTTCACCTCAAAATTTGTCGATTTCCAAAGGGAACACCTATGGAAATGAACCATTCGGACATGAAAATTTCAAAATATTCAAATTGGCTAATATTTGACATCAATGTTTGAAATTGCTAAAAAGTTAAATTTCATTAGAGTGACCCCCTCAAATACATGGATTATATATTTAAAAATCCATTTAACTCGATATTGTTTTAGAGTGTTAAGAAATATTATCTAACTTCATTTGCCTATTATTTGAAGGGCTTAACATGGTGAAACCTCAATTTTTAACCATTCCAAACATACACCTCAAATATTAGCCCATTTAAAAAGTTTCAATTTTCATCTCAAAATTTGTCGATTTCCAAAGGGAACACCTATGGAAATGAACCATTTGGACATGAAAATTTCAAAATATTCAAATCGGCTAATATTTCACATCAATGTTGGACATTGCTAAAAAGTTAAGTTTCATTAGAGTGACCCCCTCAAATACATGGATTATAAATTTAAAAAATCAATTTTTAACCATTCCAAACATACACCTCAAATACTAGCCCATTTAGAAAGTTTCAATTTTCACCTCAAAATTTGTCGATTTCCAAAGGGAACACCTATGGAAATGAACCATTCGGACATGAAAATTTCAAAATATTCAAATTGGCTAATATTTGACATCAATGTTTGAAATTGCTAAAAAGTTAAATTTCATTAGAGTGACCCCCTCAAATACATGGATTATATATTTAAAAATCCATTTAACTCGATATTGTTTTATAGTGTTAAGAAATATTATCTAACTTCATTTGCCTATTATTTGAAGGGCTTAACATGGTGAAACCTCAATTTTTAACCATTCCAAACATACACCTCAAATACTAGCCCATTTAGAAAGTTTCAATTTTCACCTCAAAATTTGTCGATTTCCAAAGGGAACACCTACGGAAATGAACTATTCGGACATGAAAATTTAAAAATATTCAAATTGGCTAATATTTGACATCAATGTTTGAAATTGCTAAAAAGTTAAATTTCATTAGAGTGACCCCCTCAAATACATGGATTATATATTTAAAAATCCAATTAACTCGATATTGTTTTAGAGTGTTAAGAAATATTATATAACTTCATTTGCCTATTATTTGAAGGGCTTAACATGGTGAAACCTCAATTTTTAACCATTCCAAACATACACCTCAAATACTAGCCCATTTAGAAAGTTTCAATTTTCACCTCAAAATTTGTCGATTTCCAAAGGGAACACCTATGGAAATGAACCATTCGGACATGAAAATTTCAAAATATTCAAATTGGCTAATATTTGACATCAATGTTTGAAATTGCTAAAAAGTTAAATTTCATTAGAGTGACCCCCTCAAATACATGGATTATATATTTAAAAATCCATTTAACTCGATATTGTTTTAGAGTGTTAAGAAATATTATATAACTTCATTTGCCTATTATTTGAAGGGCTTAACATGGTGAAACCTCAATTTTTAACCATTCCAAACATACACCTCATATAGTAGCCCATTTAAAAAGTTTCAATTTTCACCTCAAAATTTTTCGATTTCCAAAGGGAACACCTATGGAAATGAACCATTCGGACATGAAAATTTCAAAATTTTCAAATTGGCTAATATTTGACATCAATGTTGGAAATTGCTTAAAAGTCATGTTTCATTAGAGTGACCCCCTCAAATAGTTGGATTATAAATTTAAAAAACCATTTAATTCGATATTGTTGTAGAGTGTTAAGAAATATTATCTAACTTCATTGGCCTATTATTTGAAGGGCTTACTATGGTGAAACCTCAACTTTTAACCATTCCAAACATACACCTCATATAGTAGCCCATTTAAAAAGTTTCAATTTTCACCTCAAAATTTGTCGATTTCCAAAGGGAACACCTATGGAAATGAACCATTCGGACATGAAAATTTCAAAATTTTCAAATTGGCTAATATTTGACATCAATGTTGGAAATTGCTTAAAAGTCATGTTTCATTAGAGTGACCCCCTCAAATAGTTGGATTATAAACTTAAAAAACCATTTAATTTGATATTGTTGTAGAGTGTTAAGAAATATTATCTAACTTCATTTGCCTATTATTTATAGGGCTTAACATGGTGAAACCTCAATTTTTAACCATTCCAAACATACACCTCAAATACTAGCCCATTTAGAAAGTTACAATTTTCACTTCAAAATTTGTCGATTTCCAAAGGGAACACCTATGGAAATGAACCATTCGGACATGAAAATTTCAAAATATTCAAATTGGCTAATATTTCACATCAATTTTTGAAATTGCTAAAAAGTTAAATTTCATTAGAGTGACCCCCTCAAATACATGGATTATATATTTAAAAATCCATTTAACTCGATATTGTTTTAGAGTGTTAAGAAATATTATCTAACTTCATTTGCCTATTATTTGAAGGGCTTAACATGGTGAAACCTCAATTTTTAACCATTCCAAACATACACCTCAAATACTAGCCCATTTAGAAAGTTTCAATTTTCACCTCAAAATTTGTCGATTTCCAAAGGGAACACCTATGGAAATGAACCATTCGGACATGAAAATTTCAAAATATTCAAATTGGCTAATATTTGACATCAATGTTTGAAATTGCTAAAAAGTTAAATTTCATTAGAGTGACCCCCTCAAATACATGGATTATATATTTAAAAATCCATTTAACTCGATATTGTTTTAGAGTGTTAAGAAATATTATCTAACTTCATTTGCCTATTATTTGAAGGGCTTAACATGGTGAAACCTCAATTTTTAACCATTCCAAACATACACCTCAAATACTAGCCCATTTAGAAAGTTTCAATTTTCACCTCAAAATTTGTCGATTTCCAAAGGGAACACCTATGGAAATGAACCATTCGGACATGAAAATTTCAAAATTTTCAAATTGGCTAATATTTGACATCAATGTTTGAAATTGCTAAAAAGTTAAATTTCATTAGAGTGACCCCCTCAAATACATGGATTATAAATTTAAAAATCCATTTAACTCGATACTGTTTTAGAGTGTTAAGAAACATTATCTAACTTCATTGGCCTATTATTTGAAGGGCTTACCATGGTGAAACCTCAATTTTTAACCATTCCAAACATACACCTCATATAGTAGCCCATTTAAAAAGTTTCAATTTTCACCTCAAAATTTGTCGATTTCCAAAGGGAACACCTATGGAAATGAACCATTCGGACATGAAAATTTCAAAATTTTCAAATTGGCTAATATTTGACATCAATGTTGGAAATTGCTAAAAAGTCAAATTTCATTAGAGTGACCCCTCAAATAGTTGGATTATAAATTTAAAAATCCATTTAACTTGATATTGTTTTAGAGTGTTAAGAAATATTATCTAACTTCATTTGCCTATTATTTGAAGGGCTTAACATGGTGAAACCTCAATTTTTAACCATTCCAAACATACACCTCAAATACTAGCCCATTTAGAAAGTTTCAATTTTCACCTCAAAATTTGTCGATTTCCAAAGGGAACACCTATGGAAATGAACCATTCGGACATGAAAATTTCAAAATATTCAAATTGGCTAATATTTGACATCAATGTTTGAAATTGCTAAAAAGTTAAATTTCATTAGAGTGACCCCTCAAATACATGGATTATATATTTAAAAATCCATTTAACTCGATATTGTTTTAGAGTGTTAAGAAATATTATCTAACTTCATTTGCCTATTATTTGAAGGGTTTAACATGGTGAAACCTCAATTTTTAACCATTCCAAACATACACCTCAAATAGTAGCCCATTTAAAAAGTTTCAATTTTCACCTCAAAATTTGTCGATTTCCAAAGGGAACACCTATGGAAATGAACCATTCGGACATGAAAATTTCAAAATTTTCAAATTGGCTAATATTTGACATCAATGTTGGAAATTGCTTAAAAGTCATGTTTCATTAGAGTGACCCCTCAAATAGATGGATTATAAATTTAAAAAACCATTTAATTCGATATTGTTGTAGAGTGTTAAGAAATATTATCTAACTTCATTTGCCTATTATTTATAGGGCTTAACATGGTGAAACCTCAATTTTTAACCATTCCAAACATACACCTCAAATACTAGCCCATTTAGAAAGTTACAATTTTCACCTCAAAATTTGTCGATTTCCAAAGGGAACACCTATGGAAATGAACCATTCGGACATGAAAATTTCAAAATATTCAAATTGGCTAATATTTGACATCAATGTTGGAAATTGCTTAAAAGTTAAATTTCATTAGAGTGACTCCTCAAATACTTGGATTATATATTTAAAAATCCATTTAACTCGATATTGTTTTAGAGTGTTAAGAAATATTATCTAACTTCATTTGCCTATTATTTATAGGGCTTAACATGGTGAAACCTCAATTTTTAACCATTCCAAACATACACCTCAAATACTAGCCCATTTAGAAAGTTTCAATTTTCACCTCAAAATTTGTCGATTTCCAAAGGGAACACCTATGGAAATGAACCATTCGGACATGAAAATTTCAAAATATTCAAATTGGCTAATATTTCACATCAATTTTTGAAATTGCTAAAAAGTTAAATTTCATTAGAGTGACCCTCAAATACATGGATTATATATTTAAAAATCCATTTAACTCGATATCGTTTTAGAGTGTTAAGAAATATTATCTAACTTCATTTGCCTATTATTTGAAGGGCTTAACATGGTGAAACCTCAATTTTTAACCATTCCAAACATACACCTCAAATACTAGCCCATTTAGAAAGTTTCAATTTTCACCTCAAAATTTGTCGATTTCCAAAGGGAACACCTATGGAAATGAACCATTCGGACATGAAAATTTCAAAATATTCAAATTGGCTAATATTTGACATCAATGTTTGAAATTGCTAAAAAGTTAAATTTCATTAGAGTGACCCTCAAATACATGGATTATATATTTAAAAATCCATTTAACTCGATATTGTTTTAGAGTGTTAAGAAATATTATCTAACTTCATTTGCCTATTATTTGAAGGGCTTAACATGGTGAAACCTCAATTTTTAACCATTCTAAACATACACCTCAAATACTAGCCCATTTAAAAAGTTTCACTTTTCACCTCAAAATTTGTCGATTTCCAAAGGAACACCTATGGAAATGAACCATTCGGACATGAAAATTTCAAAATTTTCAAATTGGCTAATATTTGACATCAATGTTTGAAATTGCTAAAAAGTTAAATTTCATTAGAGTGACCCCCTCAAATACATGGATTATATATTTAAAAATCCATTTAACTCGATATTGTTTTAGAGTGTTAAGAAATATTATCTAACTTCATTTGCCTATTATTTGAAGGGTTTAACATGGTGAAACCTCAATTTTTAACCATTCCAAACATACACCTCAAATACTAGCCCATTTAAAAAGTTTCAATTTTCACCTCAAAATTTGTCGATTTCCAAAAGGAACACCTACTGGAAATGAACCACTCGGACATGAAAATTTCAAAATTTTCAAATTGGCTAATATTTGACATCAATTTTGGAAATTGCTAAAAAGTTAAATTTCATTAGAGTGACACCCTCAAATACATGGATTATAAATTTAAAAAACCATTTAATTCGATACCACTCTAGAGTGATAAGAAATATTATCTAACTTCATTCGCTTATTATTTGAAGTGTTTAACATGTAGAAACCTCAATTTTTAACCATTCCAAACATACCCCCCAAATACTAGCCCATTTAGAAAGTTGCCACTTTCATTTCAAAATTTGTCGATTTCCAAAGGGAACACCTATGGAAATGAACCATTCGGACATGAAAATTCTAAAATATTCAAATTGGCTAATATTTTACATCAATTTTTGAAATTACTAAAAAGTTAAATTTCATAAGAGTGACCTTCTTCAAATACATGGATTATATATTTAAAAATCCATTTAACTCAATATCGTTTTGCAGTGTTAAGAAATATTGTCTAACTTCATTTGCCTATTATTTCAAATGGCCGAACATGGTGAAACCTCACTTTTTAACCATTCCAAACATACACCTCAAATACTAAAATTTCATTTAGAAAAGTTTCAATTTTCTACCTCAAAATTTGTCGACTCGTTCTAAAGGGAACACCTATGGAAATGGCACCAAACTATTCCTACATGAAAATTTCAAAATATTCAAATTGGCTAATATTTCACATCAATTTATGAAAATTACTAAAAAGTCAATTCTCATTTTTGTGAGCCAATCTTCTCAAATACATGGATTATATATTTAAAAATCCATTTAACTCAATATCGTTTGTGAGTG
>JAUJYP020001311.1:0-64089 GCA_030674075.2 Linum usitatissimum | reverse complement strand
GCCATTACACTACCTTTGTGGGAATGCACTATACAAAGGTGCGGTGTGCATAGTTGATATGCATTGTACCAAGGTGCATGTTGCATTGCAAATGGTCAAAATACAAAACACCGAGGTTGACCATGAATATTGATAGTGCTGTAACAAGGTACAATGCGCATGGCGCATAATGGAAGTGCACCCTACATAAGCAAATTGTGCATAGAGCATAATCAAAGTGAACCATACCAAAGTGCACGGTGCATTGTGATTTGTGCAAGTTGCATCATTCTAATGTCGATTATGGATAGTGGAAGTGCACCGTAATAACGTGAAAAGTACAAGGTGGATGGTGAGAGTCTCAATAGTGATATCGATTGAAATCTTAAAATCCTATGGTTTCGGATTTTATTGGTATCGAACGATTATGATTCCACTCAAAATCGGTGGTTAGTGAAATCGGGAAAAATTGTCCATTTGTCATTTTGTTTCACTAATTTCGCATAGAATAAAAAAATCTACGTGTTATTAGTAATTCATTGATAGATTTATTTTATTTGAGTAATAAGTGAAAATTAAAATAATGAAAATTGTATAAAACTAATGCATTTTATTCTTTAAATTTATTATGATAAAAAGTCGTGGAATCTTACGAATTTACGATTCGATTCTACAATTACAATTTCGATTCCATTTTGGATCTCATGCTTGACTCGGCCATTACACTTTTGTGGGAATGCACTATACAAAGGTGCGTGTGCATAGTTGATATGCATTGTATTGTGCATAGAGCATAATCAAAGTGAACCATACCAAAGTGCACGGTGCATTGTGATTTGTGCAAGTGCATCATTCTAATCGATTATGGATAGTGGAAGTGCAGTAATAACGTGAAAAGTACAAGGTGGATGGTGAGAGTCTCAATAGTGATATCGATTGAAATCTTAAAGTCACATGGTTTTAGGTTTTATTGGTATCGAACGATTATGATTCCACTCAAAATCGGTGGGTAGTGAAATCAGGAAAACTTGTCCATTTGTCATTTTGTTTCACTAATTTCGCATAGAATAAAAAAATCAACGTGTTATTAGTAATTCATTGATAGATTTATTCTATTTGAGTAATAAGTGAAAATTAAAATAATGAAAATTGTATAAAACTAATGCATTTTATTCTTTAAATTTATTATCATAAAAAGTCGTGGAATCTTACGAATTTACGATTCGATTCTACAATTACAATTTCGATTCCATTTTGGATCTCATGCCGACTCGGCCATTACACTACCTTTGTGGGAATGCACTATACAAAGGTGCAGTGTGCATAGTTGATATGCATTGTACCAAGGTGCATGTTGCATTGCAAATGGTCAACATACAAAACACCGAGGTTGACCATGTATATTGATAGTGCTCGTAACAAGGTACAATGCGCATGGCGCATAATGGAAGTGCACCCTACATAAGAAAATTGTGCATAGAGCATAATCAAAGTGAACTATACCAAAGTGCACGGTGCATTGTGATTTGTGCAACTCGCATCATTCTAATGTCGATTATGGATAGTGGAAGTGCACCGTAATAACGTGAAAACTACAAGGTGGATGGTGAGAGTCTCAATAGTGATATCGATTGAAATCTTAAAGTCCTATGGTTTTACGATTTTATTGGTATCGAACGATTATGATTCCACTCAAAATCGGTGGTTAGTGAAATCGAAAAACTTGTCCATTTGTCATTTTGTTTCACTAATTTCGCATTGAATAAAAAAATCTACGTGTTATTAGTAATTCATTAATAGATTTATTTTATTTGAGTAATAAGTGAAAATTAAAATAATGAAAATTTTATAAAACTACATGCGTTTTATTCTTTAAATTTATTATCATAAAAAGTCGTGGAATCTTACGAATTTACGATTCGATTCTACAATTACAATTTCAGTTCCATTTTGGATCTCATGCCGACTGGCCATTACACTACCTTTGTGGGAATGCACTATACAAAGGTGCGGTGTGCATAGTTGATATGCATTGTACCAAGGTGCATGTTGCATTGCAAATGGTCAACATACAAAACACCGAGGTTGACCATGTATATTGATAGTGCTCGTAACAAAGGTACAATGCGCATGGCGCATAATGGAAGTGCACCCTACATAAGCAAATTGTGCATAGAGCATAATCAAAGTGAACCATACCAAAGTGCACGGTGCATTGTGATTTGTGCAAGCGCATCATTCTAATGTCGATTATGGATAAAGGAAGTGCACCGTAATAACGTGAAAAGTACAAGGTGGATGGTGAGAGTCTCAATAGTGATATCGATTGAAATCTTAAAGTCCTATGGTTTTACTGTTTTATTGGTATCGAACGATTATGATTCCACTCAAAATCGGTGGGTAGTGAAATCGGGAAAACTTGTCCATTTGTCATTTTGTTTCACTAATTTCGCATAGAATAAAAAAATCAACGTGTTATTAGTAATTCATTGATAGATTTATTCTATTTGAGTAATAAGTGAAAATTAAAATAATGAAAATTGTATAAAACTAATGCATTTTATTCTTTAAATTTATTATGATAAAAAGTCGTGGAATCTTACGAATTTACGATTCGATTCTACAATTACAATTTCGGTTCCATTTTGGATCTCATCTTGACTCGGCCATTACACTACCTTTGTGGGAATGCAGCGTATACAAAGGTGCAGTGTGCATAGTTGATATGCATTGTACCAAGGTGCATGTTGCATTGCAAATGGGCGACATACAAAACACCGAGGTTGACCATGAATATTGATAGTGCTGCGTAACAAGGTACAATGCGCATGGTGCATAATGGAAGTGCACCACTACATAAGCAAATTGTGCGTAGAGCATAGTCGAAGTGAACCATACCGAAGTGCACGGTGCATTGTGATTATGTACAGCCTAACGTCATTCTAATGTCGGTTATGGATAGTGGAAGTGCACGTAATAACGTGAAAAGTACGAGGTGGATGGTGAGAGTACTCAATGGTGATATCGATTGAAATCTTAATGTCCTATGGTTTTACGGTTTGTGGTATCGAACGATTATGATTCCACTCAAATCGGTGGTTAGTGAGAAATCGGGGAAAAATTGTCAATTTGTCATTTTGTTTCACTAATTTCGCATATCTACGTGTTATTAGTAATTCATTGATAGATTTATTTTATTTGAGTAATAAGTGAAAATTAAAATAATGAAAATTGTATAAAACTAATGCATTTTATTCTTTAAATTTATTATGATAAAAAGTCGTGGAATCTTACGAATTTACGATTCGATTCTACAATTACAATTTCAGTTCCATTTTGGATCTCATGCGACTCGGCCATTACACTACCTTTGTGGGAATGCACATACAAAGGTGCGGTGTGCATAGTTGATATGCATTGTACCAAGGTGCATGTTGCATTGCAAATGGTCAAAATACAAAACACCGAGGTTGACCATGAATATTGATAGTGCTCGTAACAAGGTACAATGCGCATGGCGCATAATGGAAGTGCACCCTACATAAGCAAATTGTGCATAGAGCATAATCAAAGTGAACCATACCAAAGTGCACGGTGCATTGTGATTTGTGCAAGCGCATCATTCTAATGTCGATTATGGATAGTGGAAGTGCACCGTAATAACGTGAAAAGTACAAGGTGGATGGTGAGAGTCTCAATAGTGATATCGATTGAAATCTTAAAGTCCTATGGTTTTACGGTTTATTGGTATCGAACGATTATGATTCCACTCAAAATCGGTGGTTAGTGAAATCGGAAAAATTGTCCATTTGTCATTTTGTTTCACTAATTTCGCATAGAATAAAAAAATCTACGTGTTATTAGTAATTCATTGATAGATTTATTTTATTTGAGTAATAAGTGAAAATTAAAATAATGAAAATTGTATAAAACTAATGCATTTTATTCTTTAAATTTATTATGATAAAAAGTCGTGGAATCTTACGAATTTACGATTCGATTCTACAATTACAATTTCATTTCATTTTGGATCTCATGCGACTCGGCCATTACACTACCTTTGTGGGAATGCACTATACAAAGGTGCGGTGTGCATAGTTGATATGCATTGTACCAAGGTGCATGTTGCATTGCAAATGGTCAAAATACAAAACACCGAGGTTGACCATGAATATTGATAGTGCTACGTAACAAGGTACAATGCGCATGGCGCATAATGGAAGTGCACCCTACATAAGCAAATTGTGCATAGAGCATAATCAAAGTGAACCATACCAAAGTGCACGGTGCATTGTGATTTGTGCAAGCTGCATCATTCTAATGTCGATTATGGATAGTGGAAGTGCACCGTAATAACGTGAAAAGTACAAGGTGGATGGTGAGAGTCTCAATAGTGATATCGATTGAAATCTTAAAGTCCTATGGTTTTACGTTTTATTGGTATCGAACGATTATGATTCCACTCAAAATCGGTGGTTAGTGAAATCGGGAAAAATTGTCCATTTGTCATTTTGTTTCACTAATTTCGCATAGAATAAAAAAATCTACGTGTTATTAGTAATTCATTGATAGATTTATTTTATTTGAGTAATAAGTGAAAATTAAAATAATGAAAATTGTATAAAACTAATGCATTTTATTCTTTAAATTTATTATGATAAAAAGTCGTGGAATCTTACGAAAAAAAGAAAAGATTCTACAATTACAAATTCAATTCCATTTTGGATCTCATCTTGACTCGGCCATTACACTACCTTTGTGGGAATGCCATATACTGAGTGCGGTGTGCGTAGTTGATATGCGTAGTACCAAGGTGCGTGTTGCATTGCAAATGGTCGACATACAAAACACCGAGGTTGACCATGTATATTGATAGTGCTGCAGTAACAAGGTACAATGCGCATGGCGCATAATGGAAGTGCACCCTACATAAACAAGCAGTAAGTAGAGCATAATCAAAGTGAACTATACCAAAGTGCAGGGTGCTTTGTGATTTGTGCAATGCATCATTCTAATGTCGATTATGGATAGTGGAAGTGCACCGTAATAACGTGAAAAGGGGTAGAATTGGATGGTGAGAGTCTCAATAGTGATATCGATTGAAATCTTAAAGTCCTATGGTTTTACGGTTTATTGGTATCGAACGATTATATTCCCACTCAAAATCGGTGGGTAGTGAAATCGGGAAAACTTGTCCATTTGTCATTTTGTTTCACTAATTTCGCGTAGAATAAAAAAATCAACGTGTTATTAGTAATTCATTGATAGATTTATTTTATTTGAGTAATAAGTGAAAAGGTAAAATAATGAAAAATTTTATAAAACTAATGCATTTTATTCTTTAAATTTATTATGATAAAAATTAGGTGGAATGCTACAGTGCACGATTCGGTCCTGGAATTACAATTTCGGTTCCATTTTGGATCTCATCTTGACTCGGCCATTACACTACCTTTGTGGGAATGCACTATACAAATGGGTACGGTGTCATAGTTGATATGCATTGTACCAAGGTGCATGTTGCATTCCAAATGGTCAACATACAAAACACGAGGTTGACCATGAATATTGATGATGGTGCTACGTAACAAGGTACAATACGCATGGCGCATAATGGAAGTGCACCCTACATAAGCAAATTTTATGCATAGAGCATAATCAAAGTGAACCATACCAATGTGCACGGTGCATTGTGATTTGTGCAAAAACTGCATCATTCCAATGTCGATTATGGATAGAGGAAGTGCACCGTAATAACGTGAAAAGTACAAGGTGGATGGTGAGAGTCTCAATAGTGATATCGATTGAAATCTTAAAGTCCTATGGTTTTACGGTTTTATTGGTATCGAACGATTATGATTCCACTCAAAATCGGTGGTTAGTGAAATCGGGAAAAATTGTCCATTTGTCATTTTGTTTCACTAATTTCGCATAGAATAAAAAAATCTACGTGTTATTAGTAATTCATTGATAGATTTATTTTATTTGAGTAATAAGTGAAAATTAAAATAATGAAAATTGTATAAAACTAATGCATTTTATTCTTTAAATTTATTATGATAAAAAGTCGTGGAATCTTACGAATTTACGATTCGATTCTACAATTACAATTTCAGTTCCATTTTGGATCTCATGCGACTCGGCCATTACACTACCTTTGTGGGAATGCACTATACAAAGGTGCGGTGTGCATAGTTGATATGCATTGTACCAAGGTGCATGTTGCATTGCAAATGGTCAACATACAAAACACCGAGGTTGACCATGAATATTGATAGTGCTACGTAACAAGGTACAATGCGCATGGCGTAATGGAAGTGCACCCTACATAAGCAAATTGTGCATAGAGCATAATCAAAGTGAACCATACCAAAGTGCACGGTGCATTGTGATTTGTGCAACCGCATCATTCTAATGTCGATTATGGATAGTGGAAGTGCACCGTAATAACGTGAAAAGTACAAGGTGGATGGTGAGAGTCTCAATAGTGATATCGATTGAAATCTTAAAGTCCTATGGTTTACAGTTTTATTGGTATCGAACGATTATGATTCCACTCAAAATCGGTGGTTAGTGAAATCGGAAAAATTGTCCATTTGTCATTTTGTTTCACTAATTTCGCATAGAATAAAAAAATCTACGTGTTATTAGTAATTCATTGATAGATTTATTTTATTTGAGTAATAAGTGAAAATTAAAATAATGAAAATTGTATAAAACTAATGCATTTTATTCTTTAAATTTATTATGATAAAAAGTCGTGGAATCTTACGAATTTACGATTCGATTCTACAATTACAATTTCAGTTCCATTTTGGATCTCATGCCGACTCGGCCATTACACTACCTTTGTGGGAATGCACTATACAAAGGTGCAGTGTGCATAGTTGATATGCATTGTACCAAGGTGCATGTTGCATTGCAAATGGTCAACATACAAAACACCGAGGTTGACCATGAATATTGATAGTGCTCGTAACAAGGTACAATGCGCATGGCGCATAATGGAAGTGCACCCTACATAAGCAAATTGTGCATAGAGCATAATCAAAGTGAACCATACCAAAGTGCACGGTGCATTGTGATTTGTGCAACTGCATCATTCTAATGTCGATTATGGATAGTGGAAGTGCACCGTAATAACGTGAAAAGTACAAGGTGGATGGTGAGAGTCTCAATAGTGATATCGATTGAAATCTTAAAGTCCTATGGTTTTACAGTTTTATTGGTATCGAACGATTATGATTCCACTCAAAATCGGTGGTTAGTGAAATCAGAAAAATTGTCCATTTGTCATTTTGTTTCACTAATTTCGCATAGAATAAAAAAATCTACGTGTTATTAGTAATTCATTGATAGATTTATTTTATTTGAGTAATAAGTGAAAATTAAAATAATGAAAATTGTATAAAACTAATGCGTTTTATTCTTTAAATTTATTATGATAAAAAGTCGTGGAATCTTACGAATTTACGATTCGATTCTACAATTACAATTTCAGTTCCATTTTGGATCTCATGCCGACTCGGCCATTACACTACCTTTGTGGGAATGCACTATACAAAGGTGCTGTGCATAGTTGATATGCATTGTACCAAGGTGCATGTTGCATTGCAAATGGTCAACATACAAAACACCGAGGTTGACCATGAATATTGATAGTGCTTTCGTAACAAGGTACAATGCGCATGGCGCATAATGGAAGTGCACCCTACATAAGCAAATTGTGCATAGAGCATAATCAAAGTGAACCATACCAAAGTGCACGGTGCATTGTGATTTGTGCAACTGCATCATTCTAATGTCGATTATGGATAGTGGAAGTGCACCGTAATAACGTGAAAAGTACAAGGTGGATGGTGAGAGTCTCAATAGTGATATCGATTGAAATCTTAAAGTCCTATGGTTTTACAAGTTTTATTGGTATCGAACGATTATGATTCCACTCAAAATCGGTGGTTAGTGAAATCAGAAAATTGTCCATTTGTCATTTTGTTTCACTAATTTCGCATAGAATAAAAAAATCTACGTGTTATTAGTAATTCATTGATAGATTTATTTTATTTGAGTAATAAGTGAAAATTAAAATAATGAAAATTGTATAAAACTAATGCATTTTATTCTTTAAATTTATTATGATAAAAAGTCGTGGAATCTTACGAATTTACGATTCGATTCTACAATTACAATTTCTTCCATTTTGGATCTCATGCCGACTCGGCCATTACACTACCTTTGTGGGAATGCACTATACAAAGGTGCAGTGTGCATAGTTGATATGCATTGTACCAAGGTGCATGTTGCATTGCAAATGGTCAAAATACAAAACACCGAGGTTGACCATGAATATTGATAGTGCTCGTAACAAGGTACAATGCGCATGGCGCATAATGGAAGTGCACCCTACATAAGCAAATTGTGCATAGAGCATAATCAAAGTGAACCATACCAAAGTGCACGGTGCATTGTGATTTGTGCAACCGCATCATTCTAATGTCGATTATGGATAGTGGAAGTGCACCGTAATAACGTGAAAAGTACAAGGTGGATGGTGAGAGTCTCAATAGTGATATCGATTGAAATCTTAAAGTCCTATGGTTTTACAGTTTTATTGGTATCGAACGATTATGATTCCACTCAAAATCGGTGGTTAGTGAAATCGGAAAAATTGTCCATTTGTCATTTTGTTTCACTAATTTCGCATAGAATAAAAAAATCTACGTGTTATTAGTAATTCATTGATAGATTTATTTTATTTGAGTAATAAGTGAAAATTAAAATAATGAAAATTGTATAAAACTAATGCATTTTATTCTTTAAATTTATTATGATAAAAAGTCGTGGAATCTTACGAATTTACGATTCGATTCTACAATTACAATTTCGTTCCATTTTGGATCTCATGCCGACTCGGCCATTACACTACCTTTGTGGGAATGCACTATACAAAGGTGCGGTGTGCATAGTTGATATGCATTGTACCAAGGTGCATGTTGCATTGCAAATGGTCAACATACAAAACACCGAGGTTGACCATGAATATTGATAGTGCTTTGTAACAAGGTACAATGCGCATGGCGCATAATGGAAGTGCACCCTACATAAGCAAATTGTGCATAGAGCATAATCAAAGTGAACCATACCAAAGTGCACGGTGCATTGTGATTTGTGCAACTGCATCATTCTAATGTCGATTATGGATAGTGGAAGTGCACCGTAATAACGTGAAAAGTACAAGGTGGATGGTGAGTACCCATTTGTCGATGTCGATTAAAATCTTAAAATCATGGATTTTTGCGGGTTTTATTGGTATCGAACGATTATGATTCCGGCCATTGGTTAGTGAAATGGGAAAAATTGTCATTTGTCATTTTGTTTCACTAATTTTGCTCAGAATAAAAAAAAATCTACGTGTTAGTAGTAATTCATTGATAGATTTTATTTTATTTGAGTAATAAGTAGAAAATTAAAATAATGAAAATTGTATAAAAGTACATGCATTTTATTCTTTAAATTTATTATGATAAAAAGTCGTGGAATCTTACGAATTGACGATTCGATTCTACAATTACAATTTGAGTTCCATTTTGGATCTCATGTTTGATTAAGCCATTACACTACCTTTGTGGGAATGCTATACAAAGGTGCAAGGTGCATAGTTGATATGCATTGTACCAAGGTGCATGTTGCATTGCAAATGGTCAACATACAAAACACCGAGGTTGACCATGAATATTGATAGTGCTTCGTAACAAGGTACAATGCGCATGGCGCATAATGGAAGTGCACCCTACATAAGCAAATTGTGCATAGAGCATAATCAAAGTGAACCATACCAAAGTGCACGGTGCATTGTGATTTGTAACCGCATCATTCTAATGTCGATTATGGATAGTGGAAGTGCACCGTAATAACGTGAAAAGTACAAGGTGGATGGTGAGAGTCTCAATAGTGATATCGATTGAAATCTTAAAGTCCTATGGTTTTACGTTTTATTGGTATCGAACGATTATGATTCCACTCAAAATCGGTGGTTAGTGAAATCAGAAAATTGTCCATTTGTCATTTTGTTTCACTAATTTCGCATAGAATAAAAAAATCTACGTGTTATTAGTAATTCATTGATAGATTTATTTTATTTGAGTAATAAGTGAAAATTAAAATAATGAAAATTGTATAAAACTAATGCATTTTATTCTTTAAATTTATTATGATAAAAAGTCGTGGAATCTTACGAATTTACGATTCGATTCTACAATTACAATTTCAGTTCCATTTTGGATCTCATGCCGACTCGGCCATTACACTACCTTTGTGGGAATGCACTATACAAAGGTGCAGTGTGCATAGTTGATATGCATTGTACCAAGGTGCATGTTGCATTGCAAATGGTCAAAATACAAAACACCGAGGTTGACCATGAATATTGATAGTGCTTCGTAACAAGGTACAATGCGCATGGCGCATAATGGAAGTGCACCCTACATAAGCAAATTGTGCATAGAGCATAATCAAAGTGAACCATACCAAAGTGCACGGTGCATTGTGATTTGTGCAACTGCATCATTCTAATGTCGATTATGGATAGTGGAAGTGCACCGTAATAACGTGAAAAGTACAAGGTGGATGGTGAGAGTCTCAATAGTGATATCGATTGAAATCTTAAAGTCCTATGGTTTTACGCTTTATTGGTATCGAACGATTATGATTCCACTCAAAATCGGTGGTTAGTGAAATCGAAAAATTGTCCATTTGTCATTTTGTTTCACTAATTTCGCATAGAATAAAAAAATCTACGTGTTATTAGTAATTCATTGATAGATTTATTTTATTTGAGTAATAAGTGAAAATTAAAATAATGAAAATTGTATAAAACTAATGCATTTTATTCTTTAAATTTATTATGATAAAAAGTCGTGGAATCTTACGAATTTACGATTCGATTCTACAATTACAATTTCAGTTCCATTTTGGATCTCATGCCGACTCGGCCATTACACTACCTGTGGGAATGCACTATACAAAGGTGCAGTGCATAGTTGATATGCATTGTACCAAGGTGCATGTTGCATTGCAAATGGTCAAAATACAAAACACCGAGGTTGACCATGAATATTGATAGTGCTCGTAACAAGGTACAATGCGCATGGCGCATAATGGAAGTGCACCCTACATAAGCAAATTGTGCATAGAGCATAATCAAAGTGAACCATACCAAAGTGCACGGTGCATTGTGATTTGTGCAACCGCATCATTCTAATGTCGATTATGGATAGTGGAAGTGCACCGTAATAACGTGAAAAGTACAAGGTGGATGGTGAGAGTCTCAATAGTGATATCGATTGAAATCTTAAAGTCCTATGGTTTTACAATTTTATTGGTATCGAACGATTATGATTCCACTCAAAATCGGTGGTTAGTGAAATCAGAAAATTGTCCATTTGTCATTTTGTTTCACTAATTTCGCATAGAATAAAAAAATCTACGTGTTATTAGTAATTCATTGATAGATTTATTTTATTTGAGTAATAAGTGAAAATTAAAATAATGAAAATTGTATAAAACTAATGCATTTTATTCTTTAAATTTATTATGATAAAAAGTCGTGGAATCTTACGAATTTACGATTCGATTCTACAATTACAATTTCGTTCCATTTTGGATCTCATGCCGACTCGGCCATTACACTACCTGTGGGAATGCACTATACAAAGGTGCAAGGTGTAGTTGATATGCATTGTACCAAGGTGCATGTTGCATTGCAAATGGTCAACATACAAAACACCGAGGTTGACCATGAATATTGATAGTGCTTCGTAACAAGGTACAATGCGCATGGCGCATAATGGAAGTGCACCCTACATAAGCAAATTGTGCATAGAGCATAATCAAAGTGAACCATACCAAAGTGCACGGTGCATTGTGATTTGTGCAACCGCATCATTCTAATGTCGATTATGGATAGTGGAAGTGCACCGTAATAACGTGAAAAGTACAAGGTGGATGGTGAGAGTCTCAATAGTTATATCGATTGAAATCTTAAACTCCTATGGTTTTACAATTTTATTGGTATCGAACGATTATGATTCCACTCAAAATCGGTGGTTAGTGAAATCAGGAAAAATTGTCCATTTGTCATTTTGTTTCACTAATTTCGCATAGAATAAAAAAATCTACGTGTTATTAGTAATTCATTGATAGATTTATTTTATTTGAGTAATAAGTGAAAATTAAAATAATGAAAATTGTATAAAACTAATGCATTTTATTCTTTAAATTTATTATGATAAAAAGTCGTGGAATCTTACGAATTTACGATTCGATTCTACAATTACAATTTCAGTTCCATTTTGGATCTCATGCCGACTCGGCCATTACACTACCTTGTGGGAATGCACTATACAAAGGTGCAAGGTGCATAGTTGATATGCATTGTACCAAGGTGCATGTTGCATTGCAAATGGTCAAAATACAAAACACCGAGGTTGACCATGAATATTGATAGTGCTCGTAACAAGGTACAATGCGCATGGCGCATAATGGAAGTGCACCCTACATAAGCAAATTGTGCATAGAGCATAATCAAAGTGAACCATACCAAAGTGCACGGTGCATTGTGATTTGTGCAACCGCATCATTCTAATGTCGATTATGGATAGTGGAAGTGCACCGTAATAACGTGAAAAGTACAAGGTGGATGGTGAGAGTCTCAATAGTGATATCGATTGAAATCTTAAAGTCCTATGGTTTTACAGTTTTATTGGTATCGAACGATTATGATTCCACTCAAAATCGGTGGTTAGTGAAATCGGAAAAATTGTCCATTTGTCATTTTGTTTCACTAATTTCGCATAGAATAAAAAAATCTACGTGTTATTAGTAATTCATTGATAGATTTATTTTATTTGAGTAATAAGTGAAAATTAAAATAATGAAAATTGTATAAAACTAATGCATTTTATTCTTTAAATTTATTATGATAAAAAGTCGTGGAATCTTACGAATTTACGATTCGATTCTACAATTACAATTTCGTTCCATTTTGGATCTCATGCCGACTCGGCCATTACACTACCTTTGTGGGAATGCACTATACAAAGGTGCGTGTGCATAGTTGATATGCATTGTACCAAGGTGCATGTTGCATTGCAAATGGTCAACATACAAAACACCGAGGTTGACCATGAATATTGATAGTGCTTCGTAACAAGGTACAATGCGCATGGCGCATAATGGAAGTGCACCCTACATAAGCAAATTGTGCATAGAGCATAATCAAAGTGAACCATACCAAAGTGCACGGTGCATTGTGATTTGTGCAACCGCATCATTCTAATGTCGATTATGGATAGTGGAAGTGCACCGTAATAACGTGAAAAGTACAAGGTGGATGGTGAGAGTCTCAATAGTGATATCGATTGAAATCTTAAAGTCCTATGGTTTTACAGTTTTATTGGTATCGAACGATTATGATTCCACTCAAAATCGGTGGTTAGTGAAATCAGAAAATTGTCCATTTGTCATTTTGTTTCACTAATTTCGCATAGAATAAAAAAATCTACGTGTTATTAGTAATTCATTGATAGATTTATTTTATTTGAGTAATAAGTGAAAATTAAAATAATGAAAATTGTATAAAACTAATGCATTTTATTCTTTAAATTTATTATGATAAAAAGTCGTGGAATCTTACGAATTTACGATTCGATTCTACAATTACAAGTTCAGCCTCCATTTTGGATCTCATGCCGACTCTGGCCGTTACACTACCTTTGTGGGAATGCACTATACAAAGGTGCAAGGTGCATAGTTGATATGCATTGTACCAATGTGCATGTTGCATTGCAAATGGTCAAAATACAAAACACCGAGGTTGACCATGAATATTGATAAGGTTTCGTAACAAGGTACAATGCGCATGGCACATAATGGAAGTGCACCCTACATAAGCAAATTGTGCATAGAGCATAATCAAAGTGAACTATACCAAAGTGCACGGTGCTTTGTGATTTGTGCAACCGCATCATTCTAATGTCGATTATGGATGCTGGAAGTGCACCGTAATAACGTGAAAAGTACAAGGGGCGGGATTATGCGAGAGTCTCAATAGTGATATCGATTGAAATCTTAAAGTCATATGGTTTTACAAGCTTTTATTGGTATCGAACGATTATGATTCCACTCAAAATCGGTGGTTAAAGAAATCAGAAAAAAATTGTCCATTTGTCATTTTGTTTTACTAATTTCGCATGTATCAAAAAATTCACGTGTTATTAGTAATTCATTGATAGATTTATTTTATTTGAGTAATAAGTGAAAATTAAAATAATGAAAATTGTATAAAACTACATGCATTTTATTCTTTAAATTATTATCATAAAAAGTCGTGGAATCTACGAATTTACGATTCGATTCTACAATTACAATTTCTACTCCATTTTGGATCTCATGCCGATCTGCCATTACACTACCTTTGTGGGAATGCACTATACAAAGGTAGCAAGGTGCATAGTTGATATGCATTGTACCAAGGTGTATGTTGCATTGCAAATGGTCAACATACAAAACACCGAGGGTTGACCATGTATATTGATAGTGCTCCGTAACAAGGTACAAAGCGCATGGCGCATAATGGAAGTGCACCCTACATAAGCAAATTGTGCATGGCATAATCAAAGTGAACCATACCAAAGTACCTGGCATTGTGATTTGTGCAGTAACCGCATCATTCTAATGCTGTGTCGATTATGGATAAAAGGAAGTGCAATCCCGAATAACGTGAAAAGTACAAGGTGGATGGTGAGAGTCTCAATAGTGATATCGATTGAAATCTTAAAGTCCTATGGTTTTACAATTATTGGTATCGAACGATTATGATTCCACTCAAAATCGGTGGTTAGTGAAATCAGGAAAAATTGTCCATTTGTCATTTTGTTTCACTAATTTCGCATAGAATAAAAAAATCTACGTGTTATTAGTAATTCATTGATAGATTTATTTTATTTGAGTAATAAGTGAAAATTAAAATAATGAAAATTGTATAAAACTAATGCATTTTATTCTTTAAATTTATTATGATAAAAAGTCGTGGAATCTTACGAATTTACGATTCGATTCTACAATTACAATTTCAGTTCCATTTTGGATCTCATGCCGACTCGGCCATTACACTACCTTTGTGGGAATGCACTATACAAAGGTGCAGTGTGCATAGTTGATATGCATTGTACCAAGGTGCATGTTGCATTGCAAATGGTCAACATACAAAACACCGAGGTTGACCATGAATATTGATAGTGCTTTGTAACAAGGTACAATGCGCATGGCGCATAATGGAAGTGCACCCTACATAAGCAAATTGTGCATAGAGCATAATCAAAGTGAACCATACCAAAGTGCACGGTGCATTGTGATTTGTGCAACTGCATCATTCTAATGTCGATTATGGATAGTGGAAGTGCACCGTAATAACGTGAAAAGTACAAGGTGGATGGTGAGAGTCTCAATAGTGATATCGATTGAAATCTTAAAGTCCTATGGTTTTACAGTTTATTGGTATCGAACGATTATGATTCCACTCAAAATCGGTGGTTAGTGAAATCGGAAAAATTGTCCATTTGTCATTTTGTTTCACTAATTTCGCATAGAATAAAAAAATCTACGTGTTATTAGTAATTCATTGATAGATTTATTTTATTTGAGTAATAAGTGAAAATTAAAATAATGAAAATTGTATAAAACTAATGCATTTTATTCTTTAAATTTATTATGATAAAAAGTCGTGGAATCTTACGAATTTACGATTCGATTCTACAATTACAATTTCAGTTCCATTTTGGATCTCATGCCGACTCGGCCATTACACTACCTTTGTGGGAATGCACTATACAAAGGTGCAGGTGTGCATAGTTGATATGCATTGTACCAAGGTGCATGTTGCATTGCAAATGGTCAACATACAAAACACCGAGGTTGACCATGAATATTATTAGTGCTCGTAACAAAGGTACGATGCGTAAAGCGCGTAATGGAAGTACACCCCACCATGAGCAAATTGTGCATAGAAACATAATCCCAGTGAACCATACCAAAGTGCACGGTGCATTGTGATTTGTGCAACGGCATCATTCTAATGTCGATTATGGATAGTGGAAGTGCATTGTAATAACGTGAAAAGTACAAGGTGGATGGTGAGAGTCTCAATAGTGATATCGATTGAAATCTTAAAATCCTATGGTTTTACAGTTTTATTGGTATCGAACGATTATGATTCCACTGAAAATCGGTGGTTAGTGAAATCGGGAAAAATTGTCCATTTGACATTTTGTTTCTGTAATTTCGCATAGAATAAAAAAATCTACGTGTTATTAGTAATTCATTGATAGATTTATTTTATTTGAGTAATAAGTGAAAATTAAAATAATGAAAATTGTATAAAACTAATATGCATTTTATTCTTTAAATTTATTATGATAAAAAGTCGTGGAATCTTACGAATTTACGATTCGATTCTCTAATTACAATTTCTGTTCCCATTTTGGATCTCATCTTGACTCGGCAATTACACTACCTTTGTCGGAATGCACTTGATACAAAGGTGCAGTGTGCATAGTTGATATGCATTGTACCAAGGTGCATGTTGCATTGCAAATGGTCAAAATACAAAACACCGAGGTTGACCATGAATATTGATAGTGCTCGTAACAAGGTAGTACAATGCGCATGGCGCATAATGGAAGTGCACCACTACATAAGCAAATTGTGCATGGAGCATAATCAAAGTGAACCATACCAAAGTGCACGGTGCATTGTGATTTGTGCAACTGCATCATTCTAATGTCGATTATGGATAGTGGAAGTGCACCGTAATAACGTGAAAAGTACAAGGTGGATGGTGAGAGTCTCAATAGTGATATCGATTGAAATCTTAAAGTCCCATGGGTTTACTGCTTTATTGGTATCGAACGATTATGATTCCACTCAAAATCGGTGGTTAGTGAAATCAGGAAAAATTGTCCATTTGTCATTTTGTTTCACTAATTTCGCATAGAATAAAAAAATCTACGTGTTATTAGTAATTCATTGATAGATTTATTTTATTTGAGTAATAAGTGAAAATTAAAATAATGAAAATTGTATAAAACTAATGCATTTTATTCTTTAAATTTATTATGATAAAAAGTTCGTGGAATCTTCCGAATTTACGTTTCGATTCTACAATTACAATTTCCGGGCCAATTTGGATCTCATGTTGACTCGGCCGTTACACTACCTTTGTCGGAATGCACCATACAAAGGTGCAGTGTACATAGTTGATATGCACTGTACCAAGGTGCATGTTGCATTGCAAATGGTCAAAATACAAAACACCGAGGTTAATTCATGAATATTAATACTACTGTAACAAGGTACACGGCACATGGCGCGTAATGGAAGTGCACCCTACATAAGCAAATTGTGCATAGAGCATAATCAAAGTGAACGATACCAAAGTGCACGGTGCATTGTGATTTGTCCAACTGCATCATTCTAATGTCGATTATGGATAGTGGAAGTGCACTGTAATAACGTGAAAAGTACAAGGTGGATGGTGAGAGTCTCAATTAGGATATCGATTGAAATCTTAAAATCCTATGGTTTTCCTGGTTTATTGGTATCGAACGATTATGATTCCACTGAAAATCGGTGGTTAGTGAAATCAGGAAAAATTGTCCATTTGACATTTTGTTTCACTAATTTCGCATAGAATAAAAAAATCTACGTGTTATTAGTAATTCATTGATAGATTTATTTGATTTGAGTAATAAGTGAATCTTTAAAATAATGAAAATTGTATAAAACTAATGCATTTTATTCTTTAAATTTATTATGATAAAAAGTCGTGGAATCTTCCGAATTTACGTTTCGATTCTACAATTACAATTTCTGTTCCATTTTGGATCTCATGCTGACTCGGCCATTACACTACCTTTGTCGGAATGCACTATACAAAGGTGCAGTGTGCATAGTTGATATGCATTGTACCAAGGTGCATGTTGCATTGCAAATGGTCAAAATACAAAACACCGAGGTTGACAGTGAATATTGATAGTGCTACGTAACAAGGTACAATGCGCATGGCGCGTACTGGAAGTACACCCTACATAAGCAAATTGTGCATAGAGCATAATCCAAATTGAACCATACCAAAGTGCACGGTGCATTGTGATTTGTACAACTGCATCAATCTAATGTCGATTATGGATAGTGGAAGTGCACCGTAATAACGTGAAAAGTACAAGGTGGACAGTGAGAGTCTCAATAGTGATATCGATTGAAATCTTAAAATCCTATGGTTTTAGGAGGTTTATTGGTATCGAACGATTATGATTCCACTTTCAAAATCGGTGGTTAGTGAAATCGGGAAAAAATTGTCCATTTGTCATTTTGTTTCACTTAATTACGCATGTAATAAAAAAATCTACGTGTTATTAGTAATTCATTGATAAACATTTATTTGATTTGAGTAATAAGTGAAAATTTAAAATAATGAAAATTGTATAAAACTAATGCATTTTATTCTTTAAATTTATTATGATAAAAAGTCGTGGAATCTTCCGAATTTACGTTTCGATTCTACAATTACAATTTTTGTTCCATTTTGGATCTCATGCCGACTCGGCCAGTACACTACCTTTGTCGGAATGCACTATACAAAGGTACAGTGTGCATAGTTGATATGCATTGTAACAAGGTGCATGTTGCATTGCAAATGGTCAAAATACAAAACACCGAGGTTAACCGTGAATATTGATAGTGCTCTCCGTAACAAGGTACAATGCGCATGGCGCGTAATGGAAGTGCACACTACATAAGCAAATTGTGCATAGAGCATAATCACACTGAACCATACCAAAGTGCACGGTGCATTGTGATTTGTGCAACGCATCATTCTAATGTCGATTATGGATAATGGAAGTGCACCGTAATAACGTGAAAAGTACAAGGTGGATGGTGAGAGTCTCAATAGTGATATCGATTGAAATCTTAAAATCCTATGGTTTCTGGGTTTTATTGGTATCGAACGATTATGATTCCACTCAAAATCGGTGGTTAGTGAAATCAGGAAAAATTGTCCATTTGTCATTTTGTTTCACTAATTTCGCATAGAATAAAAAAATCTACGTGTTATTAGTAATTCATTGATAGATTTATTTTATTTGAGTAATAAGTGAAAATTAAAATAATGAAAATTGTATAAAACTAATGCATTTTATTCTTTAAATTTATTATGATAAAAAGTCGTGGAATCTTACGAATTTACGATTCGATTCTACAATTACAATTTCGTTCCATTTTGGATCTCATGCCGACTCGGCCATTACACTACCTTTGTCCGAATGCACTATACAAAGGTGCAGGTGTGACATAGTTGATATGCATCGTACCAAGGTGCATGTTGCATTGCAAATGGTCAAAATACAAAACACCGAGGTCGACCATGAATATTGATAGTGCTCGTAACAAGGTACAATGCGCATGGCGCGTAATGGAAGTGCACCCTACATAAGCAAATTGTGCATAGAGCATAATCAAATTGAACCATACCAAGGTGCACGGTGCATTGTGATTTGTGCAATGCATCATTCTAATGTCGATTATGGATAGTGGAAGTGCACCGTAATAACGTGAAAAGTACAAGGTGGATGGTGAGAGTCTCAATAGTGATATCGATTGAAATCTTAAAATCCTATGGTTTTTTACGGTTTATATTGGTATCGAACGATTATGATTCCACTCAAAATCGGTGGTTAGTGAAATCGGGGAAAAATTGTCCATTTGTCATTTTGTTTCACTAATTTCGCATGTAACAAAAAAATCTACGTGTTATTAGTAATTCATTGATAGATTTATTTGATTTGAGTAATAAGTGAAAATTAAAATGACTGAAATTTTGTAATAAACTAATGCATTTTATTCTTTTAAATTTATTATGATAAAAAGTCGTGGAATCTTACGAATTTACGATTCGATTCTACAATTACAATTTCTCGTTCCATTTTGGATCTCATGCTGACTCGGCCATTACACTACCTTTGTCGGAATGCACTATACAAAGGTGCAGTGTGCATAGTTGATATGCATTGTACCAAGGTGCATGTTGCATTGCAAATGGTCAAAATACAAAACACCGAGGTTGACCGTGAATATTGATAAGGCTACGCAACAAGGTACAATGCGCATGGCGCGTAATGGAAGTACACCCTACATAAGCAAATTGTGCATGAGGCATAATCAAATTGAACCATACCAAAGTGCACGGTGCATTGTGATTTGTGCATTGTAAAGCATCATTCTAATGTCGATTATGGATAGTGGAAGTGCACCGTAATAACGTGAAAAGTACAGCGTGGATGGAAGTAGAGTCTCAATAGTGATATCGATTGAAATCTTAAAATCCTATGGTTTTACGCTTTATTGGTATCGAACGATTATGATTCACTCAAAATCGGTGGTTAGTGAAATCGGGAAAATTGTCCATTTGTCATTTTGTTTCACTAATTTCGCATAGAATAAAAAAATCTACGTGTTATTAGTAATTCATTGATAGATTTATTTTATTTGAGTAATAAGTGAAAATTAAAATAATGAAAATTGTATAAAACTAATGCATTTTTATTCTTTAAATTTATTATGATAAAAAGTCGTGAATCTTACGAATTTACGATTCGATTCTACAATTATAATTTCGTGCCCATTTTGATCTCATGTTGACTCGGCCATTACACTACCTTTGTCGGAATGCACTGTACAAAGGTGCTGTGCATAGTTGATATGCATTGTACCAAGGTGCATGTTGCATTGCAAATGGTCAAAATACAAAACACCGAGGTTGACCATGAATATTGATAGTGCTCCGTAACAAGGTACAATGCGCATGCGCATAATGAGAGTGCACCCTACATAAGCAAATTGTGCACAGAGCATAATCAAATTGAACCATACCAAAGTGCACGGCATTGTGATTTGTGCAAATGCATCATTCTAATGTCGATTATGGATAGTGGAAGTGCACCGTAATAACGTGAAAAGTACAAGGTGGATGGTGAGAGTCTCAATAGTGATATCGATTGAAATCTTTTAAAATCCTATGGTTTTGCGCTTATTGGTATCGAACGATTATGATTCCACTCAAAATCGGTGGTTAGTGAAATCGGAAAAATTGTCCATTTGTCATTTTTGTTTCACATTTCATTTCGCATAGAATAAAAAAATCTACGTGTTATTAGTAATTCATTGATAGATTTATTTTATTTGAGTAATAAGTGAAAATTAAAATAATGAAAATTGTATAAAACTAATGCATTTTATTCTTTAAATTTATTATGATAAAAAAAGTCGTGGAATCTTACGAATTTACGATTCGATTCTACAATTACAATTTCTCGTTCCATTTTGATCTCATGTCGACTGGCCACACTACCTTTGTGAAATGCACTATACAAAGGTGCAGTGTGCATAGTTGATATGCATTGTACCAAGGTGCATGTTGCATTGCAAATGGTCAAAATACAAAACACCGAGGTTGACCATGAATATTGATAGTGTTTCAGTAACAAGGTACAATGCGCATGGCACATAATGGAAGTGCACTCTACATAAGCAAATTGTGCATAGAGCATAATCAAATTGAACCATACCAAAGTGCACGGTGCATTGTGATTTGTGCAACTGCATCATTCTAATGTCGATTATGGATAGTGGAAGTGCACCGTAATAACGTGAAAAGTACAAGGTGGATGGTGAGAGTCTCAATAGTGATATCGATTGAAATCTTCAAGTCCTATGGTTTTAAGGCCATTATTGGTATCGAACGATTATGATTCCACCCAAAATCGGTGGTTAGTGAAATCAGAAAATTGTCCATTTGTCATTATGTTTCACTAATTTCGCACAGAATAAAAAATCTACGTGTTATTAGTAATTCATTGATAGATTTATTTTATTTGAGTAATAAGTGAAAATTAAAATAATGAAAATTGTATAAAACTAATGCATTTTATTCTTTAAATTTATTATGATAAAAAGTCGTGAATCTTACGAATTTACGATTCGATTCTACAATTACAAGTTCAGTTCCATTTTGGATCTCATGCCGACTCGGCCATTACACTACACTCTGGGAATGCACTATACAAAGGTGCGTGGGCATAGTTGATATGCATTGTACCAAGGTGCATGTTGCATTGCAAATGGTCAAAATACAAAACACCGAGGTTGACCATGAATATTGATAGTTGCTCCGTAACAAGGTACAATGCGCATGGCGCATAATGGAAGTGCACCCTACATAAGCAAATTGTGCAGAGAGCATAATCAAAGTGAACCATACCAAAGTGCACGGTGCATTGTGATTTCTGTAAACCGCATCATTCTAATGTCGATTATGGATAGTGGAAGTGCACCGTAATAACGTGAAAAGTACAAGGTGGATGGTGAGAGTCTCAATAGTGATATCGATTGAAATCTTAAAATCCTATGGTTTTAAGCTTTATTGGTATCGAACGATTATGATTCCACTCAAATAAGTGGTTAGTGAAATCAGGAAAAAATTGTCCATTTGTCATTTTGTTTCACTAATTTCGCATAGAATAAAAAAATCTACGTGTTATTAGTAATTCATTAATAGATTTATTTTATTTGAATAATAAGTGAAAATTAAAATAATGAAAATTGTATAAAACTAATGCATTTTATTCTTTAAATTTATTATGATAAAAAGTCGTGGAATCTTACGAACTTACGATTCGATTCTACAATTACAATTTCAGTTCCATTTTGATCTCATGCTGACTCGGCCATTACACCTTTGTCGGAATGCACTATACAAAGGTGCAAAGTGGTGTATAGTTGATATGCATTGTACCAAGGTGCATGTTGCATTGCAAATGGTCAAAATACAAACACCGAGATTGACTATGAATATTGATAGTGCTCGTAACAAGGTACAATGCGCATGGCGCATAATGGAAGTGCACCCTACATAAGCAAATTGTGCATAGAGCATAATCAAATTGAACCATACCAAAGTGCACGGCATTGTGATTTGTGCAACTGCATCATTCTAATGTCGATTATGGATATGGAAGTGCACCGTAATAACGTGAAAAAGTACAAGGTGGATGGTGAGAGTCTCAATAGTGATATCGATTGAAATCTTAAAATCCTATGGTTTTGCGCTTTATTGGTATCGAACGATTATGATTCCACTAAAATCGGTGGTTAGTGAAATCAGAAAAAACTGTCCATTTGTCATTTTGTTTCACTAATTTTCGCATGAATAAAAAAAATCTACGTGTTATTAGTAATTCATTGATAGATTTATTTTATTTGAGTAATAAGTGAAAATTAAAATAATGAAAAATTAGATAAAATTAATGCATTTTTATTTCTTAAATTTATTTTTGGATAAAAAATAGTCGGAATCTTACGAATTTACTGATTCGGTTCTACAATTACAATTTCAATTCCATTTTGGTTCTCATGACGACTCGGCCATTACACTACCTTTGTGGAATGCCCTATATACAAAGGTGCAGAGTGCAATAGTTGATATGCATTGTACCAAGAGTGCATGTTGCATTGCAAATGGTCAAAATACAAAACAGCGAGGTTCACAGATTGAATATTGATAGTGTACTGTAACAAGGTACAATGCGCATGGCGCGTAATGGAAGTACACCCTACGTAAGCAAATTGTGCATAGAGACATAATCAAATTGAACCATACCAAAGTGCACAGTGCATTGTGATTTGTGCAACTTGCATCATTCTAATGTCGATTATGGATAGTGGAAGTGCACCGTAATAACGTGAAAAGTACAAGGTGGATGGTGAGAGTCTCAATAGTGATATTGATTGAAATCTTAAAATTCTATGGTTTACAGTTTTATTGGTATCGAACGATTATGATTCCACCGAAAATTGGTGGTTGGTGAAATCGGGAAAAATTGACCATTTGTCATTTTGTTTCACTAATTTCGCATAGAATAAAAAAAATCTACGTGTTAGTGATAGTAATTCATTGATAGATTTATTTTATTTGAGTAATAAGTGAAAATTAAAATAATGAAAGGTATAAAAAGCTAATGCATTTTATTCTTTAAATTTATTTTGATAAAAAGTCGTGGAATCTTACGTAATTTACGATTCGATTCTACAATTACAATTTCAATTCCATTTTGGATCTCACATCTTGACTCGGCCATTACACTACCCTTTGTGGGAATGCACTATACAAAGGTGCAGTGTGCATAGTTGATATGCATTGTACCAGGGTGCATGTTGCATTGCAAATGGTCAAAATACAAAACACCGAGGTTGACCATGAATATTGATAGTGCTCTGTAACAAGGTACAATGCGCATGGCGCGTAATGGAAGTACACCCTACATAAGCAAATTGTGCATAGAGCATAATCAAATTGAACCATACCAAAGTGCACGGTGCATTATGATTTGTGAAACTGCATCATTCTAATGTCGATTATGGATAGTGGAAGTGCACAGTAATTACGTGAAAAGTACAAGGTGGATGGTGAGAGTCTCAATAGTGATATCGATTGAAATCTTAAAATCTTATGGTTTTACAATTTTATTGGTATCGAACGATTATGATTCCACTGAAAAATCGGTGGTTAGTGAAATCAGGAAAAATTGTCCATTTGTCATTTTGTTTCACTAATTTCGCATAGAATAAAAAAATCTACGTGTTATTAGTAATTCATTGATAGATTTATTTTATTTGAGTAATAAGTGAAAATTAAAATAATGAAAATTGTGTAAAACTAATGCATTTTATTCTTTAAATTTATTATGATAAAAAGTCGTGGAATCTTACGAATTTACGATTCGATTCTACAATTACAATTTCAATTCCATTTTGGATCTCATGTCGACTCGGCCATTACACTACCTTTGTGGGAATGCACTATACAAAGGTGCAGTGTGCATAGTTGATATGCATTGTACCAAGGTGCATGTTGCATTGCAAATGGTCAACATACAAAACACCGAGGTTGACCATGAATATTGATAGTGCTTTGTAACAAGGTACAATGCACATGGCGCATAATGGAAGTGCACCCTACATAAGAAAATTGTGCATAGAGCATAATCAAATTGAACCATACCAAAGTGCACGGTGCATTGTGATTTGTGAAACTGCATCATTCTAATGTCGATTATGGATAGTGGAAGTGCACCGTAATAACGTGAAAAGTACAAGGTGGATGGTGAGAGTCTCAATAGTGATATCGATTGAAATCTTAAAATCCTATGGTTTACAGTTTTATTGGTATTGAATGATATGATTCCACCCAAAAATCGGTGGTTAGTGAAATTAGGAAAAATTTTCCATTTGTCTTTTTTTTAACTAATTTCGCATTGAATAAAAAAATCTACGTGTTATTAGTAATTCATTGATAGATTTATTTTATTTGAGTAATAAGTGAAAATTAAAATAATGAAAATTGTATAAAACTAATGCATTTTATTCTTTAAATTTATTTTGATAAAAAGTCGTGGAATCTTACGAATTTACGATTCGATTCTACAATTACAATTTCAGTTCCATTTTGGATCTCATCTTTGCCGACTGCCCATTACACTACCTTTGTGGGAATGCACTATACAAAGGTGCAGTGTACATAGTTGATATGCATTGTACCAATGTGCATGTTGCATTGCAAATGGTCAAAATACAAAACACCGAGGTTGACCATGAATATTGATAGTGCTCTGTAACAAGGTACAATGCGCATGGCGCGTAATGGAAGTGCACCCTACATAAGAAAAATTGTGCATAGAGCATAATCAAATTGAACCATACCTAAGTGCACGGTGCATTGTGATTTGTGCACCTGCATCATTCTAATGTCGATTATGGATAGTGGAAGTGCACCGTAATAACGCGAAAAGTACAAGGTGGATGGTGAGAGTCTCAATAGTGATATCGATTGAAATCTTAAAATCCTATGGTTTTACAGTTTTATTGGTATCGAACGATTATGATTCCACTGAAAATCGGTGGTTAGTGAAATCAGGAAAAATTGTCCATTTGTCATTTTGTTTCACTAATTTCGCATAGAATAAAAAAATCTACGTGTTATTAGTAATTCATTGATAGATTTATTTTATTTGAGTAATAAGTGAAAATTAAAATAATGAAAATTGTATAAAACTAATGCATTTTATTCTTTAAATTTATTATGATAAAAAGTCGTGGAATCTTACGAATTTACGATTCGATTCTACAATTACAATTTCTGTTCCATTTTGGATCTCATGCTGACTCGGCCATTACACTACCTTTGTCGGAATGCACTATACAAAGGTGCAGTGTGCATAGTTGATATGCATTGTACCAAGGTGCATGTTGCATTGCAAATGGTCAAAATACAAAACACCGAGGTTGACCATGAATATTGATAGTGCTCCGTAACAAGGTACAATGCGCATGGCGCATAATGGAAGTGCACCTACATAAGCACCGTGCATAGAGCATAATCAAATTGAACCATACCTAAGTGCACGGTGCATTGTGATTTGTGCAACTGCATCATTCTAATGTCGATTATGGATAGTGGAAGTGCACCGTAATAACGTGAAAAGTACAAGGTGGATGGTGAGAGTCTCAATAGTGATATCGATTGAAATCTTAAAATCCTATGGTTTACAGTTTTATTGGTATCGAACGATTATGATTCCACCCAAAATCGGTGGTTAGTGAAATCAGGAAAAACTGTCCATTTGTCATTTTGTTTCACTAATTTCGCATAGAATAAAAAAATCTACGTGTTATTAGTAATTCATTAATAGATTTATTTTATTTGAATAATAAGTGAAAATTAAAATAATGAAAATTGTATAAAACTAATGCATTTTATTCTTTAAATTTATTATGATAAAAAGTCGTGGAATCTTACGAATTTACGATTCGATTCTACAATTACAATTTCTGTTCCATTTTGGATCTCATCTTGATTCGGCCATTACACTACCCTTTGTCGGAATGCACTATACAAAGGTGCAGTGTACATAGTTGATATGCATTGTACCAAGGTGCATATTGCATTGCAAATGGTCAAAATACAAAACACCGAGGGTTGACCATGAATATTGATAGTACTGTAACAAGGTACAATGCGCATGGCGCGTAATGGAAGTACACCCTACATAAGCAAATTGTGCATAGAGCATAATCAAATTGAAGGAAACATATTAAAGTGCACGGTGCATTGTGATTTGTGCAGCGCATCATTCTAATGTCGATTATGGATAGTGGAAGTGCACCGTAATAACGTGAAAAGTACAAGGTGGATGGTGAGAGTCTCAATAGTGATATCGATTGAAATCTTAAAATCCTATGGTTTTACAATTTTATTGGTATCGAACGATTATGATTCCACCCAAAATCGGTGGTTAGTGAAATCGAAAAATTGTCCATTTGTCATTTTGTTTCACTAATTTCGCATAGAATAAAAAAATCTCATGTTATTAGTAATTCATTGATAGATTTATTTTATTTGAGTAATAAGTGAAAATTAAAATAATGAAAATTGTATAAAACTAATGCATTTTATTCTTTAAATTTATTTTGATAAAAAGTCGGAATCTTACGAATTTACGATTCGATTCTACAATTACAATTTCAATTCCATTTTGGATCTCATGCTGACTCGGCCATTACACTACCTTTGTGGGAATGCACTATATCTTACCAAAGGTGCAGTGTGCATAGTTGATATGCATTGTACCAAGGTGCATGTTGCATTGCAAATGGTCAAAATACAAAACACCGAGGTTGACCATGAATATTGATAGTGCTTTCCGTAACAAGGTACAATGCGCATGGCGCATGTGGAAGTACACCCTACATAAGCAAATTGTGCATAGAGCATAATCAAATTGAACCATACCAAAGTGCACGGTGCATTATGATTTGTGAAACTGCATCATTCTAATGTCGATTATGGATAGTGGAAGTGCACCGTAATTACGTGAAAAGTACAAGGTGGATGGTGAGAGTCTCAATAGTGATATCGATTGAAATCTTAAAATCCTATGGTTTTACGGTTTATTGGTATCGAACGATTATGATTCCACTCAAAATCGGTGGTTAGTGAAATCGGAAAAATTTTCCATTTGTCTTTTTGTTTCACTAATTTCGCATAGAATAAAAAAATCTACGTGTTATTAGTAATTCATTAATAGATTTATTTTATTTGAATAATAAGTGAAAATTAAAATAATGAAAATTGTATAAAACTAATGCATTTTATTCTTTAAATTTATTATGATAAAAAGTCGTGGAATCTTACGAATTTACGATTCGATTCTACAATTACAATTTCTTTTCCATTTTTGGATCTCATGCCGACTCGGCCATTACACTACCTTTGTCGGAATGCACTATACAAAGGTGCAGTGTGCATAGTTGATATGCATTGTACCAAGGTGCATATTGCATTGCAAATGGTCAAAATACAAAACACCGAGGTTGACCATGAATATTGATAGTGCTCTGTAACAAGGTACAATGCGCATGGCGCGTAATGGAAGTACACCCTACATAAGCAAATTGTGCATAGAGCATAATCAAATTGAACCATACCAAAGTGCACGGTGCATTGTGATTTGTGCAAGCATCATTCTAATGTCGATTATGGATAGTGGAAGTGCACCGTAATAACGTGAAAAGTACAAGGTGGATGGTGAGAGTCTCAATAGTGATATCGATTGAAATCTTAAAATCCTATGGTTTACAGTTTTATTGGTATCGAACGATTATGATTCCACCCAAAATCGGTGGTTAGTGAAATCAGGAAAAACTTTCCATTTGTCTTTTTGTTTCACTAATTTCGCATAGAATAAAAAAATCTACGTGTTATTAGTAATTCATTGATAGATTTATTTTATTTGAGTAATAAGTGAAAATTAAAATAATGAAAATTGTATAAAACTAATGCATTTTATTCTTTAAATTTATTTTGATAAAAAGTCGTGGAATCTTACGAATTTACGATTCGATTCTACAATTACAATTTCAATTCCATTTTGGATCTCATGCTGACTCGGCCATTACACTACCTTTGTGGGAATGCACTATACAAAGGTGCGGTGTGCATAGTTGATATGCATTGTACCAAGGTGCATGTTGCATTGCAAATGGTCAACATACAAAACACCGAGGTTGACCATGAATATTGATAGTGCTCTGTAACAAGGTACAATGCGCATGGCGCGTAATGGAAGTGCACCCTACATAAGAAAATTGTGCATAGAGCATAATCAAATTGAACCATACCAAAGTGCACGGTGCATTGTGATTTGTGCAACTGCATCATTCTAATGTCGATTATGGATAGTGGAAGTGCCCGTAATAACGTGAAAAGTACAAGGTGGATGGTGAGAGTCTCAATAGTGATATCGATTGAAATCTTAAAATCCTATGGTTTACAGTTTTATTGGTATCGAACGATTATGATTCCACCCAAAATTGGTGGTTAGTGAAATCAGGAAAAACTTTCCATTTGTCTTTTTGTTTCACTAATTTCGCATAGAATAAAAAAATCTACGTGTTATTAGTAATTCATTGATAGATTTATTTTATTTGAGTAATAAGTGAAAATTAAAATAATGAAAATTGTATAAAACTAATGCATTTTATTCTTTAAATTTATTTTGATAAAAAGTCGTGGAATCTTACGAATTTACGATTCGATTCTACTATTACAATTTCCGTTCCATTTTTGGATCTCATGCGGACTCGGCCATTACACTACCTTGGTGGGAATGCACTATACAAAGGTGCAGTGTGCATAGTTGATATGCATTGTACCAAGGTGCATGTTGCATTGCAAATGGTCAAAATACAAAACACCGAGGTTGACCATGAATATTGATAGTGCTACGTAACAAGGTACAATGCGCATGGCGCGTAATGGAAGTGCACCCTACATAAGCAAATTGTGCATAGAGCATAATCAAATTGAACCATACCAAAGTGCACGGTGCATTGTGATTTGTGCAAGCATCATTCTAATGTCGATTATGGATAGTGGAAGTGCACCGTAATAACGTGAAAAGTAGAAGGTGGATGGTGAGAGTCTCAATAGTGATATCGATTGAAATCTTAAAATCCTATGGTTTTACAGTTTTATTGGTATCGAACGATTATGATTCCACTCAAAATCGGTGGTTAGTGAAATCGGGAAAAATTGTCCATTTGTCATTTTGTTTCACTAATTTCGCATAGAATAAAAAAATCTACGTGTTATTAGTAATTCATTGATAGATTTATTTTATTTGAGTAATAAGTGAAAATTAAAATAATGAAAATTGTGTAAAACTAATGCATTTTATTCTTTAAATTTATTATGATAAAAAGTCGTGGAATCTTACGAATTTACGATTCGATTCTACAATTACAATTTCAATTCCATTTTGGATCTCATGCTGACTCGGCCATTACACTACCTTTGTGGGAATGCACTATACAAAGGTGCAGTGTGCATAGTTGATATGCATTGTACCAAGGTGCATGTTGCATTGCAAATGGTCAACATACAAAACACCGAGGTTGACCATGAATATTGATAGTGCTTTGTAACAAGGTACAATGCACATGGCGCATAATGGAAGTGCACCCTACATAAGAAAATTGTGCATAGAGCATAATCAAATTGAACCATACCAAAGTGCACGGTGCATTGTGATTTGTGCAACTGCATCATTCTAATGTCGATTATGGATAGTGGAAGTGCACCGTAATAACGTGAAAAGTACAAGGTGGATGGTGAGAGTCTCAATAGTGATATCGATTGAAATCTTAAAATCCTATGGTTTACGTTTTATTGGTATCGAACGATTATGATTCCACCCAAAATCGGTGGTTAGTGAAATCGGGAAAAACTTTCCATTTGTCATTTTGTTTCACTAATTTCGCATAGAATAAAAAAATCTACGTGTTATTAGTAATTCATTGATAGATTTATTTTATTTGAGTAATAAGTGAAAATTAAAATAATGAAAATTGTATAAAACTAATGCATTTTATTCTTTAAATTTATTTTGATAAAAAGTCGTGGAATCTTACGAATTTACGATTCGATTCTACTATTACAATTTCAATTCCATTTTGGATCTCATGCGACTCGGCCATTACACTACCTTGGTGGGAATGCACTATACAAAGGTGCGGTGTGCATAGTTGATATGCATTGTACCAAGGTGCATGTTGCATTGCAAATGGTCAAAATACAAAACACCGAGGTTGACCATGAATATTGATAGTGCTCTGTAACAAGGTACAATGCGCATGGCGCGTAATGGAAGTACACCCTACATAAGCAAATTGTGCATAGAGCATAATCAAATTGAACCATACCAAAGTGCACGGTGCATTATGATTTGTGAAACTGCATCATTCTAATGTCGATTATGGATAGTGGAAGTGCACCGTAATTACGTGAAAAGTACAAGGTGGATGGTGAGAGTCTCAATAGTGATATCGATTGAAATCTTAAAATCCTATGGTTTTACAGTTTTATTGGTATCGAACGATTATGATTCCACTCAAAATCGGTGGTTAGTGAAATAAGGAAAAATTGTCCATTTGTCATTTTGTTTCACTAATTTCGCATAGAATAAAAAAATCTACGTGTTATTAGTAATTCATTGATAGATTTATTTTATTTGAGTAATAAGTGACAATTAAAATAATGAAAATTGTATAAAACTAATGCATTTTATTCTTTAAATTTATTATGATAAAAAGTCGTGGAATCTTACGAATTTACGATTCGATTCTACAATTACAATTTCTGTTCCATTTTGGATCTCATGCTGACTCGGCCATTACACTACCTTTGTCGGAATGCACTATACAAAGGTGCAGTGTGCATAGTTGATATGCATTGTACCAAGGTGCATATTGCATTGCAAATGGTCAAAATACAAAACACCGAGGTTGACCATGAATATTGATAGTGCTCTGTAACAAGGTACAATGCGCATGGCGCGTAATGGAAGTACACCCTACATAAGCAAATTGTGCATAGAGCATAATCAAATTGAACCATACCAAAGTGCACGGTGCATTGTGATTTGTGCAACTGCATCATTCTAATGTCGATTATGGATAGTGGAAGTGCACCGTAATAACGTGAAAAGTACAAGGTGGATGGTGAGAGTCTCAATAGTGATATCGATTGAAATCTTAAAATCCTATGGTTTACAGTTTTATTGGTATCGAACGATTATGATTCCACCCAAAATCGGTGGTTAGTGAAATCAGGAAAAACTGTCCATTTGTCATTTTGTTTCACTAATTTCGCATAGAATAAAAAAATCTACGTGTTATTAGTAATTCATTGATAGATTTATTTTATTTGAGTAATAAGTGAAAATTAAAATAATGAAAATTGTATAAAACTAATGCATTTTATTCTTTAAATTTATTTTGATAAAAAGTCGTGGAATCTTACGAATTTACGATTCGATTCTACAATTACAATTTCAATTCCATTTTGGATCTCATCTTGACTCGGCCATTACACTACCTTTGTGGGAATGCACTATACAAAGGTGCAGTGTGCATAGTTGATATGCATTGTACCAAGGTGCATGTTGCATTGCAAATGGTCAAAATACAAAACACCGAGGTTGACCATGAATATTGATAGTGCTCGTAACAAGGTACAATGCGCATGGCGCGTAATGGAAGTACACCCTACATAAGAAAATTGTGCATAGAGCATAATCAAATTGAACCATACCAAAGTGCACGGTGCATTATGATTTGTGAAACTGCATCATTCTAATGTCGATTATGGATAGTGGAAGTGCACCGTAATTACGTGAAAAGTACAAGGTGGATGGTGAGAGTCTCAATAGTGATATCGATTGAAATCTTAAAATCCTATGGTTTACGGTTTTATTGGTATCGAACGATTATGATTCCACTCAAAATCGGTGGTTAGTGAAATAGGAAAAATTGTCCATTTGTCATTTTGTTTCACTAATTTCGCATAGAATAAAAAAATCTACGTGTTATTAGTAATTCATTGATAGATTTATTTTATTTGAGTAATAAGTGACAATTAAAATAATGAAAATTGTATAAAACTAATGCATTTTATTCTTTAAATTTATTATGATAAAAAGTCGTGGAATCTTACGAATTTACGATTCGATTCTACAATTACAATTTCTGTTCCATTTTGGATCTCATGCTGACTCGGCCATTACACTACCTTGTTGTCGGAATGCACTATACAAAGGTGCAGTGTGCATAGTTGATATGCATTGTACCAAGGTGCATATTGCATTGCAAATGGTCAAAATACAAAACACCGAGGTTGACCATGAATATTGATAGTGCTCCGTAACAAGGTACAATGCGCATGGCGCGTAATGGAAGTACACCCTACATAAGCAAATTGTGCATAGAGCATAATCAAATTGAACCATACCAAAGTGCACGGTGCATTGTGGTTTGTGCAGTCGCATCATTCTAATGTCGATTATGGATAGTGGAAGTGCACCGTAATAACGTGAAAAGTACAAGGTGGATGGTGAGAGTCTCAATAGTGATATCGATTGAAATCTTAAAATCCTATGGTTTACGGTTTATTGGTATCGAACGATTATGATTCCACCCAAAATCGGTGGTTAGTGAAATCGGGAAAAATTGTCCATTTGTCATTTTGTTTCACTAATTTCGCATAGAATAAAAAAATCTACGTGTTATTAGTAATTCATTGATAGATTTATTTTATTTTGAGTAATAAGTGAAAATTAAAATAATGAAAATTGTATAAAACTAATGCATTTTATTCTTTAAATTTATTTTGATAAAAAGTCGTGGAATCTTACGAATTTACGATTCGATTCTACAATTACAATTTCGTTCCATTTTGGATCTCATGCTGACTCGGCCATTACACTACCTTTGTCGGAATGCACTATACAAAGGTGCAGTGTGCATAGTTGATATGCATTGTACCAAGGTGCATATTGCATTGCAAATGGTCAAAATACAAAACACCGAGGTTGACCATGAATATTGATAGTGCTGCGTAACAAGGTGACAATCGCATGGCGCGTAATGGAAGTACACCCTACATAAGCAAATTGTGCATAGAGCATAATCAAATTGAACCATACCAAAGTGCACGGTGCATTGTGGTTTGTGCAACTGCATCATTCTAATGTCGATTATGGATAGTGGAAGTGCACCGTAATAACGTGAAAAGTACAAGGTGGATGGTGAGAGTCTCAATAGTGATATCGATTGAAATCTTAAAATCCTATGGTTTACAGTTTTATTGGTATCGAACGATTATGATTCCACCCAAAATCGGTGGTTAGTGAAATCAGGAAAAAGCTGTCCATTTGTCATTTTGTTTCACTAATTTCGCATAGAATAAAAAAATCTACGTGTTATTAGTAATTCATTGATAGATTTATTTTATTTTGAGTAATAAGTGAAAATTAAAATAATGAAAATTGTATAAAACTAATGCATTTTTTATTCTTTAAATTTATTTTGATAAAAAGTCGTGGAATCTTACGAATTTACGATTCGATTCTACAATTACAATTTCAATTCCATTTTGGATCTCATGTTGACTGGCCATTACACTACCTTTGTGGGAATGCACTATACAAAGGTGCAGTGTGCATAGTTGATATGCATTGTACCAAGGTGCATGTTGCATTGCAAATGGTCAAAATACAAAACACCGAGGTTGACCATGAATATTGATAGTGCTGCGTAACAAGGTACAATGCGCATGGCGCGTAATGGAAGTACACCCTACATAAGCAAATTGTGCATAGGAGCATAATCAAATTGAACCATACCAAAGTGCACGGTGCATTATGATTTGTGAAACGCATCATTCTAATGTCGATTATGGATAGTGGAAGTGCACCATAATAACGTGAAAAGTACAAGGTGGATGGTGAGAGTCTCAATAGTGATATCGATTGAAATCTTAAAATCCTATGGTTTTACGGTTTTATTGGTATCGAACGATTATGATTCCACTCAAAATCGGTGGTTAGTGAAATAAGGAAAAATTGTCCATTTGTCATTTTGTTTCACTAATTTCGCATAGAATAAAAAAAATCTACGTGTTATTAGTAATTCATCGATAGATTTATTTTATTTGAGTAATAAGTGAAAATTAAAATAATGAAAATTGTATAAAACTAATGCATTTTATTCTTTAAATTTATTATGATAAAAAGTCGTGGAATCTTACGAATTTACGATTCGATTCTACTATTACAATTTCTGTTCCATTTTTGATCTCATGCTGACTCGGCCATTACACTACCTTGGTGGGAATGCACTATACAAAGGTGCGGTTGCATAGTTGATATGCATTGTACCAAGGTGCATGTTGTATTGCAAATGGTCAACATACAAAACACCGAGGTTGACCATGAATATTGATAGTGCTCTCTAACAAGGTACAATGCGCATGGCGCATATTGGAAGTGCACCCTACATAAGAAAATTGTGCATAGAGCATAATCAAATTGAACCATACCAAAGTGCACGGTGCATTGTGATTTGTGCAATCGCATCATTCTAATGTCGATTATGGATAGTGGAAGTGCACCGTAATAACGTGAAAAGTACAAGGTGGATGGTGCGAGTCTCAATAGTGATATCGATTGAAATCTTAAAATCCTATGGTTTACAGTTTTATTGGTATCGAACGATTATGATTCCACCCAAATTCGGTGGTTAGTGAAATCAGGAAAAACTTTCCATTTGTCATTTTGTTTCACTAATTTCGCATAGAATAAAAAAATCTACGTGTTATTAGTAATTCATTGATAGATTTATTTTATTTGAGTAATAAGTGAAAATTAAAATAATGAAAATTGTATAAAACTAATGCATTTTATTCTTTAAATTTATTTTGATAAAAAGTCGTGGAATCTTACGAATTTACGATTCGATTCTACAATTACAATTTCAATTCCATTTTGGATCTCATGCTGACTCGGCCATTACACTACCTTTGTGGGAATGCACTATACAAAGGTGCAGTGTGCATAGTTGATATGCATTGTACCAAGGTGCATGTTGCATTGCAAATGGTCAAAATACAAAACACCGAGGTTGACCATGAATATTGATAGTGCTACGTAACAAGGTACAATGCGCATGGCGCGTAATGGAAGTACACCCTACATAAGCAAATTGTGCATAGAGCATAATCAAATTGAACCATACCAAAGTGCACGGTGCATTATGATTTGTGAAACGCATCATTCTAATGTCGATTATGGATAGTGGAAGTGCACCGTAATAACGTGAAAAGTACAAGGTTGATGGTGAGAGTCTCAATAGTGATATCGATTGAAATCATAAAATCCTATGGTTTTACAGTTTTATTGGTATCGAACGATATGATTCCACTCAAAATCGGTGGTTAGTGAAATAAGGAAAAATTGTCCATTTGTCATTTTGTTTCACTAATTTCGCATAGAATAAAAAAATCTACGTGTTATTAGTAATTCATTGGTAGATTTATTTTATTTGAGTAATAAGTTAAAATTAAAATAATGAAAATTGTATAAAACTAATGCATTTTATTCTTTAAATTTATTATGATAAAAAGTCGTGGGATCTTACGAATTTACGATTCGATTCTACAATTACAATTTCAATTCCATTTCTGATCTCATGTCGACTCGGCCATTACACTACCTTTGTGGGAATGCACTATACGAAGGTGCAAAGGTGTATAGTTGATATGCATTGTACCAAGGTGCATGTTGCATTGCAAATGGTCAACATACAAAACACCGAGGTTGACCATGAATATTGATAGTGCTCTGTAACAAGGTACAATGCGCATGGCGCATAATGGAAGTGCACCCTACATAAGAAAATTGCGCATAGAGCATAATCAAATTGAACCATACCAAAGTGCACGGTGCATTGTGATTTGTGCAACTGCATCATTCTAATGTCGATTATCGATAGTGGAAGTGCACCGTAATAACGTGAAAAGTACAAGGTGGATGGTGAGAGTCTCAATAGTGATATCGATTGAAATCTTAAAATCCTATGGTTTTATAGTTTTATTGGTGTCGAACGATTATGATTCCACTCAAAATCGGTGGTTAGTGAAATCAGGAAAAATTGTCCATTTGTCATTTTGTTTCACTAATTTCGCATAGAATAAAAAAATCTACGTGTTATTAGTAATTCATTGATAGATTTATTTTATTTTGAGTAATAAGTGACAATTAAAATAATGAAAATTGTATAAAACTAATGCATTTTATTCTTTAAATTTATTATGATAAAAAGTCGTGGAATCTTACGAATTTACGATTCGATTCTACAATTACAATTTCTGTTCCATTTTGGATCTCATGCTGACTCGGCCATTACACTACCTTTGTCGGAATGCACTATACAAAGGTGCAAGGTGTATAGTTGATATGCATTGTACCAAGGTGCATATTGCATTGCAAATGGTCAAAATACAAAACACCGAGGTTGACCATGAATATTGATAGTGCTCGTAACAAGGTACAATGCGCATGGCGCGTAATGGAAGTACACCCTACATAAGCAAATTGTGCATAGAGCATAATCAAATTGAACCATACCAAAGTGCACGGTGCATTGTGGTTTGTGCAACCGCATCATTCTAATGTCGATTATGGATAGTGGAAGTGCACCGTAATAACGTGAAAAGTACAAGGTGGATGGTGAGAGTCTCAATAGTGATATCGATTGAAATCTTAAAATCCTATGGTTTACAGTTTTATTGGTATCGAACGATTATGATTCCACCCAAAATCGGTGGTTAGTGAAATCAGGAAAAACTGTCCATTTGTCATTTTGTTTCACTAATTTCGCATAGAATAAAAAAATCTACGTGTTATTAGTAATTCATTGATAGATTTATTTTATTTTGAGTAATAAGTGAAAATTAAAATAATGAAAATTGTATAAAACTAATGCATTTTATTCTTTAAATTTATTTTGATAAAAAGTCGTGGAATCTTACGAATTTACGATTCGATTCTACAATTACAATTTCAATTCCATTTTGGATCTCATGCCGACTCGGCCATTACACTACCTTTGTGGGAATGCACTATACAAAGGTGCAGTGTGCATAGTTGATATGCATTGTACCAAGGTGCATGTTGCATTGCAAATGGTCAAAATACAAAACACCGAGGTTGACCATGAATATTGATAGTGCTCGTAACAAGGTACAATGCGCATGGCGCGTAATGGAAGTACACCCTACATAAGCAAATTGTGCATAGAGCATAATCAAATTGAACCATACCAAAGTGCACGGTGCATTATGATTTGTGAAACCGCATCATTCTAATGTCGATTATGGATAGTGGAAGTGCACCGTAATAACGTGAAAAGTACAAGGTGGATGGTGAGAGTCTCAATAGTGATATCGATTGAAATCTTAAAATCCTATGGTTTTACAGTTTTATTGGTATCGAACGATTATGATTCCACTCAAAATCGGTGGTTAGTGAAATAAGGAAAAATTGTCCATTTGTCATTTTGTTTCACTAATTTCGCATAGAATAAAAAAATCTACGTGTTATTAGTAATTCATCGATAGATTTATTTTATTTGAGTAATAAGTGAAAATTAAAATAATGAAAATTGTATAAAACTAATGCATTTTATTCTTTAAATTTATTATGATAAAAAGTCGTGGAATCTTACGAATTTACGATTCGATTCTACTATTACAATTTCTCGTTCCATTTTTGATCTCATGCTGACTCGGCCATTACACTACCTTGGTGGGAATGCACTATACAAAGGTGCAGTTTGCATAGTTGATATGCATTGTACCAAGGTGCATGTTGTATTGCAAATGGTCAACATACAAAACACCGAGGTTGACCATGAATATTGATAGTGCTCTCTAACAAGGTACAATGCGCATGGCGCATATTGGAAGTGCACCCTACATAAGAAAATTGTGCATAGAGCATAATCAAATTGAACCATACCAAAGTGCACGGTGCATTGTGATTTGTGCAACTGCATCATTCTAATGTCGATTATGGATAGTGGAAGTGCACCGTAATAACGTGAAAAGTACAAGGTGGATGGTGAGAGTCTCAATAGTGATATCGATTGAAATCTTAAAATCCTATGGTTTTACAGCTTTTATTGGTATCGAACGATTATGATTCCACCCAAAATCGGTGGTTAGTGAAATCAGGAAAACTGTCCATTTGTCATTTTGTTTCACTAATTTCGCATAGAATAAAAAAATCTACGTGTTATTAGTAATTCATTGATAGATTTATTTTATTTGAGTAATAAGTGAAAATTAAAATAATGAAAATTGTATAAAACTAATGCATTTTATTCTTTAAATTTATTTTGATAAAAAGTCGTGGAATCTTACGAATTTACGATTCGATTCTACAATTACAATTTCAATTCCATTTTGGATCTCATGCCGACTCGGCCATTACACTACCTTTGTGGGAATGCACTATACAAAGGTGCAGTGTGCATAGTTGATATGCATTGTACCAAGGTGCATGTTGCATTGCAAATGGTCAAAATACAAAACACCGAGGTTGACCATGAATATTGATAGTGCTCGTAACAAGGTACAATGCGCATGGCGCGTAATGGAAGTACACCCTACATAAGCAAATTGTGCATAGAGCATAATCAAATTGAACCATACCAAAGTGCACGGTGCATTATGATTTGTGAAACTGCATCATTCTAATGTCGATTATGGATAGTGGAAGTGCACCGTAATAACGTGAAAAGTACAAGGTTGATGGTGAGAGTCTCAATAGTGATATCGATTGAAATCATAAAATCCTATGGTTTTACAGTTTTATTGGTATCGAATGATATGATTCCACTCAAAATCGGTGGTTAGTGAAATAAGGAAAAATTGTCCATTTGTCATTTTGTTTCACTAATTTCGCATAGAATAAAAAAATCTACGTGTTATTAGTAATTCATTGGTAGATTTATTTTATTTGAGTAATAAGTTAAAATTAAAATAATGAAAATTGTATAAAACTAATGCATTTTATTCTTTAAATTTATTATGATAAAAAGTCGTGGGATCTTACGAATTTACGATTCGATTCTACAATTACAATTTCAATTCCATTTCTGATCTCATGCTGACTCGGCCATTACACTACCTTTGTGGGAATGCACTATACAGAGGTGCAGTGTGCATAGTTGATATGCATTGTACCAAGGTGCATGTTGCATTGCAAATGGTCAACATACAAAACACCGAGGTTGACCATGAATATTGATAGTGCTACGTAACAAGGTACAATGCGCATGGCGCATAATGGAAGTGCACCCTACATAAGAAAATTGCGCATAGAGCATAATCAAATTGAACCATACCAAAGTGCACGGTGCATTGTGATTTGTGCAACTGCATCATTCTAATGTCGATTATCGATAGTGGAAGTGCACCGTAATAACGTGAAAAGTACAAGGTGGATGGTGAGAGTCTCAATAGTGATATCGATTGAAATCTTAAAATCCTATGGTTTTATAGTTTTATTGGTGTCGAACGATTATGATTCCACTCAAAATCGGTGGTTAGTGAAATCAGGAAAAATTGTCCATTTGTCATTTTGTTTCACTAATTTCGCATAGAATAAAAAAATCTACGTGTTATTAGTAATTCATTGATAGATTTATTTTATTTGAGTAATAAGTGAAAATTAAAATAATGAAAATTGTATAAAACTAATGCATTTTATTCTTTAAATTTATTTTGATAAAAAGTCGTGGAATCTTACGAATTTACGATTCGATTCTACAATTACAATTTCAATTCCATTTTGGATCTCATGCCGACTCGGCCATTACACTACCTTTGTGGGAATGCACTATACAAAGGTGCAGTGTGCATAGTTGATATGCATTGTACCAAGGTGCATGTTGCATTGCAAATGGTCAAAATACAAAACACCGAGGTTGACCATGAATATTGATAGTGCTCTGTAACAAGGTACAATGCGCATGGCGCGTAATGGAAGTACACCCTACATAAGCAAATTGTGTATAGAGCATAATCAAATTGAACCATACCAAAGTGCACGGTGCATTATGATTTGTGAAACTGCATCATTCTAATGTCGATTATGGATAGTGGAAGTGCACCGTAATAACGTGAAAAGTACAAGGTGGATGGTGAGAGTCTCAATAGTGATATCGATTGAAATCATAAAATCCTATGGTTTTACAGTTTTATTGGTATCGAACGATTATGATTCCACTCAAAATCGGTGGTTAGTGAAATAAGGAAAAATTGTCCATTTGTCATTTTGTTTCACTAATTTCGCATAGAATAAAAAAATCTACGTGTTATTAGTAATTCATTGGTAGATTTATTTTATTTGAGTAATAAGTTAAAATTAAAATAATGAAAATTGTATAAAACTAATGCATTTTATTCTTTAAATTTATTATGATAAAAAGTCGTGGAATCTTACGAATTTACGATTCGATTCTACAATTACAATTTCAATTCCATTTTGGATCTCATGCCGACTCGGCCATTACACTACCTTTGTGGGAATGCACTATACAAAGGTGCAAAAGGTGCATAGTTGATATGCATTGTACCAAGGTGCATGTTGCATTGCAAATGGTCAACATACAAAACACCGAGGTTGACCATGAATATTGATAGTGCTCGTAACAAGGTACAATGCGCATGGCGCATAATGGAAGTGCACCCTACATAAGAAAATTGCGCATAGAGCATAATCAAATTGAACCATACCAAAGTGCACGGTGCATTGTGATTTGTGCAACCGCATCATTCTAATGTCGATTATGGATAGTGGAAGTGCACCGTAATAACGTGAAAAGTACAAGGTGGATGGTGAGAGTCTCAATAGTGATATCGATTGAAATCTTAAAATCCTATGGTTTTATAGTTTTATTGGTGTCGAACGATTATGATTCCACTCAAAATCGGTGGTTAGTGAAATCAGGAAAAATTGTCCATTTGTCATTTTGTTTCACTAATTTCGCATAGAATAAAAAAATCTACGTGTTATTAGTAATTCATTGATAGATTTATTTTATTTGAGTAATAAGTGAAAATTAAAATAATGAAAATTGTATAAAACTAATGCATTTTATTCTTTAAATTTATTATGATAAAAAGTCGTGGAATCTTACGAATTTACGATTCGATTCTACTATTACAATTTCTCGTTCCATTTTTGATCTCATGCCGACTCGGCCATTACACTACCTTGGTGGGAATGCACTATACAAAGGTGCAGTTTGCATAGTTGATATGCATTGTACCAAGGTGCATGTTGTATTGCAAATGGTCAACATACAAAACACCGAGGTTGACCATGAATATTGATAGTGCTCGTAACAAGGTACAATGCGCATGGCGCGTAATGGAAGTACACCCTACATAAGCAAATTGTGCATAGAGCATAATCAAATTGAACCATACCAAAGTGCACGGTGCATTATGATTTGTGAAACCGCATCATTCTAATGTCGATTATGGATAGTGGAAGTGCACCGTAATAACGTGAAAAGTACAAGGTGGATGGTGAGAGTCTCAATAGTGATATCGATTGAAATCTTAAAATCCTATGGTTTTACAGTTTTATTGGTATCGAACGATTATGATTCCACTCAAAATCGGTGGTTAGTGAAATAAGGAAAAATTGTCCATTTGTCATTTTGTTTCACTAATTTCGCATAGAATAAAAAAATCTACGTGTTATTAGTAATTCATTGGTAGATTTATTTTATTTGAGTAATAAGTTAAAATTAAAATAATGAAAATTGTATAAAACTAATGCATTTTATTCTTTAAATTTATTATGATAAAAAGTCGTGGAATCTTACGAATTTACGATTCGATTCTACAATTACAATTTCAATTCCATTTTGGATCTCATGCCGACTCGGCCATTACACTACCTTTGTGGGAATGCACTATACAGAGGTGCAGTGTGCATAGTTGATATGCATTGTACCAAGGTGCATGTTGCATTGCAAATGGTCAACATACAAAACACCGAGGTTGACCATGAATATTGATAGTGCTCGTAACAAGGTACAATGCGCATGGCGCATAATGGAAGTGCACCCTACATAAGAAAATTGCGCATAGAGCATAATCAAATTGAACCATACCAAAGTGCACGGTGCATTGTGATTTGTGCAACCGCATCATTCTAATGTCGATTATGGATAGTGGAAGTGCACCGTAATAACGTGAAAAGTACAAGGTGGATGGTGAGAGTCTCAATAGTGATATCGATTGAAATCTTAAAATCCTATGGTTTTATAGTTTTATTGGTGTCGAACGATTATGATTCCACTCAAAATCGGTGGTTAGTGAAATCAGAAAAATTGTCCATTTGTCATTTTGTTTCACTAATTTCGCATAGAATAAAAAAATCTACGTGTTATTAGTAATTCATTGATAGATTTATTTTATTTGAGTAATAAGTGAAAATTAAAATAATGAAAATTGTATAAAACTAATGCATTTTATTCTTTAAATTTATTATGATAAAAAGTCGTGGAATCTTACGAATTTACGATTCGATTCTACTATTACAATTTCTCGTTCCATTTTTGATCTCATGCCGACTCGGCCATTACACTACCTTGGTGGGAATGCACTATACAAAGGTGCAGTTGCATAGTTGATATGCATTGTACCAAGGTGCATGTTGTATTGCAAATGGTCAACATACAAAACACCGAGGTTGACCATGAATATTGATAGTGCTCGTAACAAGGTACAATGCGCATGGCGCGTAATGGAAGTACACCCTACATAAGCAAATTGTGCATAGAGCATAATCAAATTGAACCATACCAAAGTGCACGGTGCATTATGATTTGTGAACCGCATCATTCTAATGTCGATTATGGATAGTGGAAGTGCACCGTAATAACGTGAAAAGTACAAGGTGGATGGTGAGAGTCTCAATAGTGATATCGATTGAAATCTTAAAATCCTATGGTTTTACAGTTTTATTGGTATCGAACGATTATGATTCCACTCAAAATCGGTGGTTAGTGAAATAAGGAAAAATTGTCCATTTGTCATTTTGTTTCACTAATTTCGCATAGAATAAAAAAATCTACGTGTTATTAGTAATTCATTGATAGATTTATTTTATTTGAGTAATAAGTTAAAATTAAAATAATGAAAATTGTATAAAACTAATGCATTTTATTCTTTAAATTTATTATGATAAAAAGTCGTGGAATCTTACGAATTTACGATTCGATTCTACAATTACAATTTCAATTCCATTTTGGATCTCATGCCGACTCGGCCATTACACTACCTTTGTGGGAATGCACTATACAAAGGTGCAAAGGTGTGCATAGTTGATATGCATTGTACCAAGGTGCATGTTGCATTGCAAATGGTCAACATACAAAACACCGAGGTTGACCATGAATATTGATAGTGCTCTGTAACAAGGTACAATGCGCATGGCGCATAATGGAAGTGCACCCTACATAAGAAAATTGCGCATAGAGCATAATCAAATTGAACCATACCAAAGTGCACGGTGCATTGTGATTTGTGCAACTGCATCATTCTAATGTCGATTATGGATAGTGGAAGTGCACCGTAATAACGTGAAAAGTACAAGGTGGATGGTGAGAGTCTCAATAGTGATATCGATTGAAATCTTAAAATCCTATGGTTTTATAGTTTTATTGGTGTCGAACGATTATGATTCCACTCAAAATCGGTGGTTAGTGAAATAAGGAAAAATTGTCCATTTGTCATTTTGTTTCACTAATTTCGCATAGAATAAAAAAATCTACGTGTTATTAGTAATTCATTGATAGATTTATTTTATTTGAGTAATAAGTGAAAATTAAAATAATGAAAATTGTATAAAACTAATGCATTTTATTCTTTAAATTTATTATGATAAAAAGTCGTGGAATCTTACGAATTTACGATTCGATTCTACTATTACAATTTCCGTTCCATTTTTGATCTCATGCCGACTCGGCCATTACACTACCTTGGTGGGAATGCACTATACAAAGGTGCAAGCTTTGCATAGTTGATATGCATTGTACCAAGGTGCATGTTGTATTGCAAATGGTCAACATACAAAACACCGAGGTTGACCATGAATATTGATAGTGCTCGTAACAAGGTACAATGCGCATGGCGCGTAATGGAAGTACACCCTACATAAGCAAATTGTGCATAGAGCATAATCAAATTGAACCATACCAAAGTGCACGGTGCATTATGATTTGTGAAACCGCATCATTCTAATGTCGATTATGGATAGTGGAAGTGCACCGTAATAACGTGAAAAGTACAAGGTGGATGGTGAGAGTCTCAATAGTGATATCGATTGAAATCTTAAAATCCTATGGTTTTACGTTTTATTGGTATCGAACGATTATGAGTCCACTCAAAATCGGTGGTTAGTGAAATAAGGAAAAATTGTCCATTTGTCATTTTGTTTCACTAATTTCGCATAGAATAAAAAAATCTACGTGTTATTAGTAATTCATTGGTAGATTTATTTTATTTGAGTAATAAGTTAAAATTAAAATAATGAAAATTGTATAAAACTAATGCATTTTATTCTTTAAATTTATTATGATAAAAAGTCGTGGAATCTTACGAATTTACGATTCGATTCTACAATTACAATTTCAATTCCATTTTGGATCTCATGCCGACTCGGCCATTACACTACCTTTGTGGGAATGCACTATACGAAGGTGCAGTGTGCATAGTTGATATGCATTGTACCAAGGTGCATGTTGCATTGCAAATGGTCAACATACAAAACACCGAGGTTGACCATGAATATTGATAGTGCTCTGTAACAAGGTACAATGCGCATGGCGCATAATGGAAGTGCACCCTACATAAGAAAATTGCGCATAGAGCATAATCAAATTGAACCATACCAAAGTGCACGGTGCATTGTGATTTGTGCAACTGGCATCATTCTAATGTCGATTATGGATAGTGGAAGTGCACCGTAATAACGTGAAAAGTACAAGGTGGATGGTGAGAGTCTCAATAGTGATATCGATTGAAATCTTAAAATCCTATGGTTTTATAGTTTTATTGGTGTCGAACGATTATGATTCCACTCAAAATCGGTGGTTAGTGAAATCAGGAAAAATTGTCCATTTGTCATTTTGTTTCACTAATTTCGCATAGAATAAAAAAATCTACGTGTTATTAGTAATTCATTGATAGATTTATTTTATTTGAGTAATAAGTGAAAATTAAAATAATGAAAATTGTATAAAACTAATGCATTTTATTCTTTAAATTTATTATGATAAAAAGTCGTGGAATCTTACGAATTTACGATTCGATTCTACTATTACAATTTCTATTCCATTTTTGATCTCATGTTGACTCGGCCATTACACTACCTTGGTGGGAATGCACTATACAAAGGTGCAGTTGCATAGTTGATATGCATTGTACCAAGGTGCATGTTGTATTGCAAATGGTCAACATACAAAACACCGAGGTTGACCATGAATATTGATAGTGCTCGTAACAAGGTACAATGCGCATGGCGCGTAATGGAAGTACACCCTACATAAGCAAATTGTGCATAGAGCATAATCAAATTGAACCATACCAAAGTGCACGGTGCATTATGATTTGTGAAACCGCATCATTCTAATGTCGATTATGGATAGTGGAAGTGCACCGTAATAACGTGAAAAGTACAAGGTGGATGGTGAGAGTCTCAATAGTGATATCGATTGAAATCTTAAAATCCTATGGTTTTACAGTTTTATTGGTATCGAACGATTATGATTCCACTCAAAATCGGTGGTTAGTGAAATAAGGAAAAATTGTCCATTTGTCATTTTGTTTCACTAATTTCGCATAGAATAAAAAAATCTACGTGTTATTAGTAATTCATTGGGTAGATTTATTTTATTTGAGTAATAAGTTAAAATTAAAATAATGAAAATTGTATAAAACTAATGCATTTTATTCTTTAAATTTATTATGATAAAAAGTCGTGGAATCTTACGAATTTACGATTCGATTCTACAATTACAATTTCAATTCCATTTTGGATCTCATGCTGACTCGGCCATTACACTACCTTTGTGGGAATGCACTATACGAGGTGCAGTGTGCATAGTTGATATGCATTGTACCAAGGTGCATGTTGCATTGCAAATGGTCAACATACAAAACACCGAGGTTGACCATGAATATTGATAGTGCTCGTAACAAGGTACAATGCGCATGGCGCATAATGGAAGTGCACCCTACATAAGAAAATTGCGCATAGAGCATAATCAAATTGAACCATACCAAAGTGCACGGTGCATTGTGATTTGTGCAACTCGCATCATTCTAATGTCGATTATGGATAGTGGAAGTGCACCGTAATAACGTGAAAAGTACAAGGTGGATGGTGAGAGTCTCAATAGTGATATCGATTGAAATCTTAAAATCCTATGGTTTTATAGTTTTATTGGTGTCGAACGATTATGATTCCACTCAAAATCGGTGGTTAGTGAAATAAGGAAAAATTGTCCATTTGTCATTTTGTTTCACTAATTTCGCATAGAATAAAAAAATCTACGTGTTATTAGTAATTCATTGATAGATTTATTTTATTTGAGTAATAAGTGAAAATTAAAATAATGAAAATTGTATAAAACTAATGCATTTTATTCTTTAAATTTATTATGATAAAAAGTCGTGGAATCTTACGAATTTACGATTCGATTCTACTATTACAATTTCTCGTTCCATTTTTGATCTCATGCCGACTCGGCCATTACACTACCTTGGTGGGAATGCACTATACAAAGGTGCAGTTTGCATAGTTGATATGCATTGTACCAAGGTGCATGTTGTATTGCAAATGGTCAACATACAAAACACCGAGGTTGACCATGAATATTGATAGTGCTCGTAACAAGGTACAATGCGCATGGCGCGTAATGGAAGTACACCCTACATAAGCAAATTGTGCATAGAGCATAATCAAATTGAACCATACCAAAGTGCACGGTGCATTATGATTTGTGAAACCGCATCATTCTAATGTCGATTATGGATAGTGGAAGTGCACCGTAATAACGTGAAAAGTACAAGGTGGATGGTGAGAGTCTCAATAGTGATATCGATTGAAATCTTAAAATCCTATGGTTTTACAGATTTATTGGTATCGAACGATTATGATTCCACTCAAAATCGGTGGTTAGTGAAATAAGGAAAAATTGTCCATTTGTCATTTTGTTTCACTAATTTCGCATAGAATAAAAAAATCTACGTGTTATTAGTAATTCATTGGTAGATTTATTTTATTTGAGTAATAAGTTAAAATTAAAATAATGAAAATTGTATAAAACTAATGCATTTTATTCTTTAAATTTATTATGATAAAAAGTCGTGGAATCTTACGAATTTACGATTCGATTCTACAATTACAATTTCAATTCCATTTTGGATCTCATGCCGACTGGCCATTACACTACCTTTGTGGGAATGCACTATACAGAGGTGCAGTGTGCATAGTTGATATGCATTGTACCAAGGTGCATGTTGCATTGCAAATGGTCAACATACAAAACACCGAGGTTGACCATGAATATTGATAGTGCTACGTAACAAGGTACAATGCGCATGGCGCATAATGGAAGTGCACCCTACATAAGAAAATTGCGCATAGAGCATAATCAAATTGAACCATACCAAAGTGCACGGTGCATTGTGATTTGTGCAACTGCATCATTCTAATGTCGATTATGGATAGTGGAAGTGCACCGTAATAACGTGAAAAGTACAAGGTGGATGGTGAGAGTCTCAATAGTGATATCGATTGAAATCTTAAAATCCTATGGTTTTATAGTTTTATTGGTGTCGAACGATTATGATTCCACTCAAAATCGGTGGTTAGTGAAATCAGGAAAAATTGTCCATTTGTCATTTTGTTTCACTAATTTCGCATAGAATAAAAAAATCTACGTGTTATTAGTAATTCATTGATAGATTTATTTTATTTGAGTAATAAGTGAAAATTAAAATAATGAAAATTGTATAAAACTAATGCATTTTATTCTTTAAATTTATTATGATAAAAAGTCGTGGAATCTTACGAATTTACGATTCGATTCTACTATTACAATTTCTCGTTCCATTTTTGATCTCATGCCGACTCGGCCATTACACTACCTTGGTGGGAATGCACCATACAAAGGTGCAGTTTGCATAGTTGATATGCATTGTACCAAGGTGCATGTTGTATTGCAAATGGTCAACATACAAAACACCGAGGTTGACCATGAATATTGATAGTGCTCGTAACAAGGTACAATGCGCATGGCGCGTAATGGAAGTACACCCTACATAAGCAAATTGTGCATAGAGCATAATCAAATTGAACCATACCAAAGTGCACGGTGCATTATGATTTGTGAAACTGCATCATTCTAATGTCGATTATGGATAGTGGAAGTGCACCGTAATAACGTGAAAAGTACAAGGTGGATGGTGAGAGTCTCAATAGTGATATCGATTGAAATCTTAAAATCCTATGGTTTTACGGTTTTATTGGTATCGAACGATTATGATTCCACTCAAAATCGGTGGTTAGTGAAATAAGGAAAAATTGTCCATTTGTCATTTTGTTTCACTAATTTCGCATAGAATAAAAAAATCTACGTGTTATTAGTAATTCATTGGTAGATTTATTTTATTTGAGTAATAAGTTAAAATTAAAATAATGAAAATTGTATAAAACTAATGCATTTTATTCTTTAAATTTATTATGATAAAAAGTCGTGGAATCTTACGAATTTACGATTCGATTCTACAATTACAATTTCAATTCCATTTTGGATCTCATGCCGACTCGGCCATTACACTACCTTTGTGGGAATGCACTATACAGAGGTGCAGTGTGCATAGTTGATATGCATTGTACCAAGGTGCATGTTGCATTGCAAATGGTCAACATACAAAACACCGAGGTTGACCATGAATATTGATAGTGCTGTAACGTAACAAGGTACAATGCGCATGGCGCATAATGGAAGTGCACCCTACATAAGAAAATTGCGCATAGAGCATAATCAAATTGAACCATACCAAAGTGCACGGTGCATTGTGATTTGTGCAACTGCATCATTCTAATGTCGATTATGGATAGTGGAAGTGCACCGTAATAACGTGAAAAGTACAAGGTGGATGGTGAGAGTCTCAATAGTGATATCGATTGAAATCTTAAAATCCTATGGTTTTATAGTTTTATTGGTGTCGAACGATTATGATTCCACTCAAAATCGGTGGTTAGTGAAATCGGGAAAAATTGTCCATTTGTCATTTTGTTTCACTAATTTCGCATAGAATAAAAAAATCTACGTGTTATTAGTAATTCATTGATAGATTTATTTTATTTGAGTAATAAGTGAAAATTAAAATAATGAAAATTGTATAAAACTAATGCATTTTATTCTTTAAATTTATTATGATAAAAAGTCGTGGAATCTTACGAATTTACGATTCGATTCTACTATTACAATTTCAATTCCATTTTTGATCTCATGCTGACTCGGCCATTACACTACCTTGGTGGGAATGCACTATACAAAGGTGCGGTGTGCATAGTTGATATGCATTGTACCAAGGTGCATGTTGCATTGCAAATGGTCAACATACAAAACACCGAGGTTGACCATGAATATTGATAGTGCTCTGTAACAAGGTACAATGCGCATGGCGCGTAATGGAAGTACACCCTACATAAGCAAATTGTGCATAGAGCATAATCAAATTGAACCATACCAAAGTGCACGGTGCATTATGATTTGTGAAACTGCATCATTCTAATGTCGATTATGGATAGTGGAAGTGCACCGTAATAACGTGAAAAGTACAAGGTGGATGGTGAGAGTCTCAATAGTGATATCGATTGAAATCTTAAAATCCTATGGTTTTACAGTTTTATTGGTATCGAACGATTATGATTCCACTCAAAATCGGTGGTTAGTGAAATAAGGAAAAATTGTCCATTTGTCATTTTGTTTCACTAATTTCGCATAGAATAAAAAAATCTACGTGTTATTAGTAATTCATTGGTAGATTTATTTTATTTGAGTAATAAGTTAAAATTAAAATAATGAAAATTGTATAAAACTAATGCATTTTATTCTTTAAATTTATTATGATAAAAAGTCGTGGAATCTTACGAATTTACGATTCGATTCTACAATTACAATTTCAATTCCATTTTGGATCTCATGCTGACTCGGCCATTACACTACCTTTGTGGGAATGCACTATACAGAGGTGCAGTGTGCATAGTTGATATGCATTGTACCAAGGTGCATGTTGCATTGCAAATGGTCAACATACAAAACACCGAGGTTGACCATGAATATTGATAGTGCTCTGTAACAAGGTACAATGCGCATGGCGCATAATGGAAGTGCACCCTACATAAGAAAATTGCGCATAGAGCATAATCAAATTGAACCATACCAAAGTGCACGGTGCATTGTGATTTGTGCAACTGCATCATTCTAATGTCGATTATGGATAGTGGAAGTGCACCGTAATAACGTGAAAAGTACAAGGTGGATGGTGAGAGTCTCAATAGTGATATCGATTGAAATCTTAAAATCCTATGGTTTTATAGTTTTATTGGTGTCGAACGATTATGATTCCACTCAAAATCGGTGGTTAGTGAAATCGGGGAAAAATTGTCCATTTGTCATTTTGTTTCACTAATTTCGCATAGAATAAAAAAATCTACGTGTTATTAGTAATTCATTGATAGATTTATTTTATTTGAGTAATAAGTGAAAATTAAAATAATGAAAATTGTATAAAACTAATGCATTTTATTCTTTAAATTTATTATGATAAAAAGTCGTGGAATCTTACGAATTTACGATTCGATTCTACTATTACAATTTCAATTCCATTTTTGATCTCATGCCGACTCGGCCATTACACTACCTTGGTGGGAATGCACTATACAAAGGTGCGGTTTGCATAGTTGATATGCATTGTACCAAGGTGCATGTTGTATTGCAAATGGTCAACATACAAAACACCGAGGTTGACCATGAATATTGATAGTGCTACGTAACAAGGTACAATGCGCATGGCGCGTAATGGAAGTACACCCTACATAAGCAAATTGTGCATAGAGCATAATCAAATTGAACCATACCAAAGTGCACGGTGCATTATGATTTGTGAAACTGCATCATTCTAATGTCGATTATGGATAGTGGAAGTGCACCGTAATAACGTGAAAAGTACAAGGTGGATGGTGAGAGTCTCAATAGTGATATCGATTGAAATCTTAAAATCCTATGGTTTTACAGTTTTATTGGTATCGAACGATTATGATTCCACTCAAAATCGGTGGTTAGTGAAATAAGGAAAAATTGTCCATTTGTCATTTTGTTTCACTAATTTCGCATAGAATAAAAAAATCTACGTGTTATTAGTAATTCATTGGCAGATTTATTTTATTTGAGTAATAAGTTAAAATTAAAATAATGAAAATTGTATAAAACTAATGCATTTTATTCTTTAAATTTATTATGATAAAAAGTCGTGGAATCTTACGAATTTACGATTCGATTCTACAATTACAATTTCAATTCCATTTTGGATCTCATGCGGACTCGGCCATTACACTACCTTTGTGGGAATGCACTATACGGAGGTGCAGTGTGCATAGTTGATATGCATTGTACCAAGGTGCATGTTGCATTGCAAATGGTCAACATACAAAACACCGAGGTTGACCATGAATATTGATAGTGCTACGTAACAAGGTACAATGCGCATGGCGCATAATGGAAGTGCACCCTACATAAGAAAATTGCGCATAGAGCATAATCAAATTGAACCATACCAAAGTGCACGGTGCATTGTGATTTGTGCAAGCATCATTCTAATGTCGATTATGGATAGTGGAAGTGCACCGTAATAACGTGAAAAGTACAAGGTGGATGGTGAGAGTCTCAATAGTGATATCGATTGAAATCTTAAAATCCTATGGTTTTATAGTTTTATTGGTGTCGAACGATTATGATTCCACTCAAAATCGGTGGTTAGTGAAATAAGGAAAAATTGTCCATTTGTCATTTTGTTTCACTAATTTCGCATAGAATAAAAAAATCTACGTGTTATTAGTAATTCATTGATAGATTTATTTTATTTGAGTAATAAGTGAAAATTAAAATAATGAAAATTGTATAAAACTAATGCATTTTATTCTTTAAATTTATTATGATAAAAAGTCGTGGAATCTTACGAATTTACGATTCGATTCTACTATTACAATTTCAATTCCATTTTGGATCTCATGCCGACTCGGCCATTACACTACCTTGGTGGGAATGCACTATACAAAGGTGCAGTTTGCATAGTTGATATGCATTGTACCAAGGTGCATGTTGTATTGCAAATGGTCAACATACAAAACACCGAGGTTGACCATGAATATTGATAGTGCTCGTAACAAGGTACAATGCGCATGGCGCGTAATGGAAGTACACCCTACATAAGCAAATTGTGCATAGAGCATAATCAAATTGAACCATACCAAAGTGCACGGTGCATTATGATTTGTGAACCGCATCATTCTAATGTCGATTATGGATAGTGGAAGTGCACCGTAATAACGTGAAAAGTACAAGGTGGATGGTGAGAGTCTCAATAGTGATATCGATTGAAATCTTAAAATCCTATGGTTTTACAGTTTTATTGGTATCGAACGATTATGATTCCACTCAAAATCGGTGGTTAGTGAAATAAGGAAAAATTGTCCATTTGTCATTTTGTTTCACTAATTTCGCATAGAATAAAAAAATCTACGTGTTATTAGTAATTCATTGGTAGATTTATTTTATTTGAGTAATAAGTTAAAATTAAAATAATGAAAATTGTATAAAACTAATGCATTTTATTCTTTAAATTTATTATGATAAAAAGTCGTGGAATCTTACGAATTTACGATTCGATTCTACAATTACAATTTCAATTCCATTTTGGATCTCATGCTGACTCGGCCATTACACTACCTTTGTGGGAATGCACTATACCAAGGTGTAGTGTGCATAGTTGATATGCATTGTACCAAGGTGCATGTTGCATTGCAAATGGTCAACATACAAAACACCGAGGTTGACCATGAATATTGATAGTGCTCTGTAACAAGGTACAATGCGCATGACGCATAATGGAAGTGCACCCTACATAAGAAAATTGCGCATAGAGCATAATCAAATTGAACCATACCAAAGTGCACGGTGCATTGTGATTTGTGCAATCGCATCATTCTAATGTCGATTATGGATAGTGGAAGTGCACCGTAATAACGTGAAAAGTACAAGGTGGATGGTGAGAGTCTCAATAGTGATATCGATTGAAATCTTAAAATCCTATGGTTTTATAGTTTTATTGGTGTCGAACGATTATGATTCCACTCAAAATCGGTGGTTAGTGAAATAAGGAAAAATTGTCCATTTGTCATTTTGTTTCACTAATTTCGCATAGAATAAAAAAATCTACGTGTTATTAGTAATTCATTGATAGATTTATTTTATTTGAGTAATAAGTGAAAATTAAAATAATGAAAATTGTATAAAACTAATGCATTTTATTCTTTAAATTTATTATGATAAAAAGTCGTGGAATCTTACGAATTTACGATTCGATTCTACTATTACAATTTCTGTTCCATTTTTGATCTCATGCTGACTCGGCCATTACACTACCTTGGTGGGAATGCACTATACAAAGGTGCAGTTTGCATAGTTGATATGCATTGTACCAAGGTGCATGTTGTATTGCAAATGGTCAACATACAAAACACCGAGGTTGACCATGAATATTGATAGTGCTCTGTAACAAGGTACAATGCGCATGGCGCGTAATGGAAGTACACCCTACATAAGCAAATTGTGCATAGAGCATAATCAAATTGAACCATACCAAAGTGCACGGTGCATTATGATTTGTGAAACTGCATCATTCTAATGTCGATTATGGATAGTGGAAGTGCACCGTAATAACGTGAAAAGTACAAGGTGGATGGTGAGAGTCTCAATAGTGATATCGATTGAAATCTTAAAATCCTATGGTTTTACAGTTTTATTGGTATCGAACGATTATGATTCCACTCAAAATCGGTGGTTAGTGAAATAAGGAAAAATTGTCCATTTGTCATTTTGTTTCACTAATTTCGCATAGAATAAAAAAATCTACGTGTTATTAGTAATTCATTGGTAGATTTATTTTATTTGAGTAATAAGTTAAAATTAAAATAATGAAAATTGTATAAAACTAATGCATTTTATTCTTTAAATTTATTATGATAAAAAGTCGTGGAATCTTACGAATTTACGATTCGATTCTACAATTACAATTTCAATTCCATTTTGGATCTCATGCCGACTCGGCCATTACACTACCTTTGTGGGAATGCACTATACAGAGGTGCAGTGTGCATAGTTGATATGCATTGTACCAAGGTGCATGTTGCATTGCAAATGGTCAACATACAAAACACCGAGGTTGACCATGAATATTGATAGTGCTACGTAACAAGGTACAATGCGCATGGCGCATAATGGAAGTGCACCCTACATAAGAAAATTGCGCATAGAGCATAATCAAATTGAACCATACCAAAGTGCACGGTGCATTGTGATTTGTGCAACTGCATCATTCTAATGTCGATTATGGATAGTGGAAGTGCACCGTAATAACGTGAAAAGTACAAGGTGGATGGTGAGAGTCTCAATAGTGATATCGATTGAAATCTTAAAATCCTATGGTTTTATAGTTTTATTGGTGTCGAACGATTATGATTCCACTCAAAATCGATGGTTAGTGAAATCAGGAAAAATTGTCCATTTGTCATTTTGTTTCACTAATTTCGCATAGAATAAAAAAATCTACGTGTTATTAGTAATTCATTGATAGATTTATTTTATTTGAGTAATAAGTGAAAATTAAAATAATGAAAATTGTATAAAACTAATGCATTTTATTCTTTAAATTTATTATGATAAAAAGTCGTGGAATCTTACGAATTTACGATTCGATTCTACTATTACAATTTCTCGTTCCATTTTTGATCTCATGCCGACTCGGCCATTACACTACCTTGGTGGGAATGCACTATACAAAGGTGCAGTTTGCATAGTTGATATGCATTGTACCAAGGTGCATGTTGTATTGCAAATGGTCAACATACAAAACACCGAGGTTGACCATGAATATTGATAGTGCTTTGTAACAAGGTACAATGCGCATGGCGCGTAATGGAAGTACACCCTACATAAGCAAATTGTGCATAGAGCATAATCAAATTGAACCATACCAAAGTGCACGGTGCATTATGATTTGTGAAACCGCATCATTCTAATGTCGATTATGGATAGTGGAAGTGCACCGTAATAACGTGAAAAGTACAAGGTGGATGGTGAGAGTCTCAATAGTGATATCGATTGAAATCTTAAAATCCTATGGTTTTACAGTTTTATTGGTATCGAACGATTATGATTCCACTCAAAATCGGTGGTTAGTGAAATAAGGAAAAATTGTCCATTTGTCATTTTGTTTCACTAATTTCGCATAGAATAAAAAAATCTACGTGTTATTAGTAATTCATTGGTAGATTTATTTTATTTGAGTAATAAGTTAAAATTAAAATAATGAAAATTGTATAAAACTAATGCATTTTATTCTTTAAATTTATTATGATAAAAAGTCGTGGAATCTTACGAATTTACGATTCGATTCTACAATTACAATTTCAATTCCATTTTGGATCTCATGCCGACTCGGCCATTACACTACCTTTGTGGGAATGCACTATACGGAGGTGCAGTGTGCATAGTTGATATGCATTGTACCAAGGTGCATGTTGCATTGCAAATGGTCAACATACAAAACACCGAGGTTGACCATGAATATTGATAGTGCTCGTAACAAGGTACAATGCGCATGGCGCATAATGGAAGTGCACCCTACATAAGAAAATTGCGCATAGAGCATAATCAAATTGAACCATACCAAAGTGCACGGTGCATTGTGATTTGTGCAACAGCATCATTCTAATGTCGATTATGGATAGTGGAAGTGCACCGTAATAACGTGAAAAGTACAAGGTGGATGGTGAGAGTCTCAATAGTGATATCGATTGAAATCTTAAAATCCTATGGTTTTATAGTTTTATTGGTGTCGAACGATTATGATTCCACTCAAAATCGGTGGTTAGTGAAATAAGGAAAAATTGTCCATTTGTCATTTTGTTTCACTAATTTCGCATAGAATAAAAAAATCTACGTGTTATTAGTAATTCATTGATAGATTTATTTTATTTGAGTAATAAGTGAAAATTAAAATAATGAAAATTGTATAAAACTAATGCATTTTATTCTTTAAATTTATTATGATAAAAAGTCGTGGAATCTTACGAATTTACGATTCGATTCTACTATTACAATTTCGTTCCATTTTTGATCTCATGCCGACTCGGCCATTACACTACCTTGGTGGGAATGCACTATACAAAGGTGCAGTTTGCATAGTTGATATGCATTGTACCAAGGTGCATGTTGTATTGCAAATGGTCAACATACAAAAAACCGATTTGACCATAAATATTGATAGTGCTTCACGAAACAGGATACACCCCCCGGGCGCATGAAGGACAACACCCCCAAAAACAAAATTCGCAGAGAGCAAAATCAAATTGAACCATACCAAAGTGCACGGTGCATTATGATTTGTGAAAACTGCATCATTCTAATGTCGATTATGGATAGTGGAAGTGCACCGTAATAACGTGAAAAGTACAAGGTGGATGGTGAGAGTCTCAATAGTGATATCGATTGAAATCTTAAAATCCTATGGTTTTACGGTTTATTGGTATCGAACGATTATGATTCCACTCAAAATCGGTGGTTAGTGAAATAAGGAAAAATTGTCCATTTGTCATTTTGTTTCACTAATTTCGCATAGAATAAAAAAATCTACGTGTTATTAGTAATTCATTGGTAGATTTATTTTATTTGAGTAATAAGTTAAAATTAAAATAATGAAAATTGTATAAAACTAATGCATTTTATTCTTTAAATTTATTATGATAAAAAGTCGTGGAATCTTACGAATTTACGATTCGATTCTACAATTACAATTTCAATTCCATTTTGGATCTCATGCTGACTCGGCCATTACACTACCTTTGTGGGAATGCACTATACAGAGGTGCAGTGTGCATAGTTGATATGCATTGTACCAAGGTGCATGTTGCATTGCAAATGGTCAACATACAAAACACCGAGGTTGACCATGAATATTGATAGTGCTCTGTAACAAGGTACAATGCGCATGGCGCATAATGGAAGTGCACCCTACATAAGAAAATTGCGCATAGAGCATAATCAAATTGAACCATACCAAAGTGCACGTGTGCATTGTGATTTGTGCAACTCAATACTTTCTAATGTCGATTATGGATAGTGGAAGTGCACTGTAATAACGTGAAAAGTACAAGGTGGATGGTGAGAGTCTCAATAGTGATATCGATTGAAATCTTAAAGTCCTATGGTTTTACAGTTTTATTGGTATCGAACGATTATGATTCCACCCAAAATCGGTGGTTAGTGAAATCAGGAAAATTGTCCATTTGTCATTTTGTTTTCACTGATTTCGCATAGAATAAAAAAAATCTCACGTGTTATTAGTAATTCATTGATAGATTTATTTTATTTGAGTAATAAGAAATGATAAAATAAACTGAAAATTGTATAAAACTAATGCATTTTATTCTTTAAATTTATTATGATAAAAGTCGTGGAATCTTTACGACTTACGATTCGATCCTACTAATTACAATTTCTCGTTCCATTTTTGATTTTATGTTGACTCGCCATTACACTACTTTGGTGGGAATGCACTATACAAAGGTGCAGTTTGCATAGTTGATATGCATTGTACCAAGGGTGCTAATAGTTGCATGCAAATGGTCGAAATACAAAACACCGAGGTTGACCATGAATATTGATAGGGCTCGCAACAAGGTCTATACGCATGGCGCGTAAATGGAAGTATACCCTACATAAGCAAATTGTGCATTAGAAAGCATAATCAAATTGAACCATACCAAAGTGCACGGTGCATTATGATTTGTGAAACCTGCATCATTCTAATGTCGGTTATGGATAGTGGAAGTGCACCGTAATAACGTGAAAAGTACAAGGTGGATGGTGAGAGTCTCAATAGTGATATCGATTGAAATCTTAAAATCCTATGGTTTTACAAATTTATTGCATCGAACGATTATGATTCCACTCAAAATCGGTGGTTAGTGAAATCACGAAAAATTGTCCATTTGTCATTTTGTTTCACTAATTTCGCATAGAATAAAAAATCTACGTGTTATTAGTAATTCATTGATAGATTTATTTTATTTGAGTAATAAGTGAAAATTAAAATAATGAAAATTGTATAAAACTAATGCATTTTATTCTTTAAATTTATTATGATAAAAAAGTCGTGGAATCTTACGAATTTACGATTCGATTCTACAATTACAATTTCAATTCCATTTTGGATCTCACGCTGACTCGGCCATTACACTACCTTTGGCTGGGAATGCACTAGCTGCAGGTGCAATGTGCATAGTTGATATGCATTGTACCAAGGTGCATGTTGCATTGCAAATGGTCAACATACAAAACACCGAGGTTGACCATGAATATTGATAGTGCCTCACCGAACAAGGTACAATGCGCATGGCGCATAATGGAAGTGCACCCTTACATAAGCAAATTGCGCATAGAGCATAATCAAATTGAACCATACCAAAGCGCACCTGGTGCATTGTGATTTCAGCAACTTCATCATTCTAATGTCGATTATGGATAGTGGAAGTGCACCGTAATAACGTGAAAAGTACAAGGTGGATGGTGAGAGTGTCACCATAGTGATATCGATTGAAATCTTAAAAATCCTATGGTTTTATAGTTTTATTGGTGTCGAACGATTCATGATTCCACTCAAAATCGGTGGTTAGTGAAATAAGGAAAAATTGTCCATTTGTCATTAAAACTTTGTTTCACTAATTTAGCATAGAAATATAAAAAAAAAAAAAAAAAAAAAAAAATCCATGTGTTATTAGTAATTCATTGATAGATTTATTTTATTTGAGTAATAAGTGAAAAATTTAAAATAATGAAAATTGTACAAAACTAATGCATTTTATTCTTTTAAATTTATTATGATAAAAAGTCGTGGAATCCTACGAATTTACGATTCGATTCCACAATTACAATTTCTGTTCCATTTTGGATCTCATGCTGACTCGGCCATTACACTACCTTGGTGTGAATGCACTTAATACAAAGGTGCGGTGTGCATAGTTGATATGCATTGTACCAAGGTGCATGTTGTATTGCAAATGGTCAACATACAAAACACCTGAGGTTGACCACGAATATTGATGTGCTTTCCGTAACAAGGTACAATGCGCATGGCGCGTAATGGAAGTACACCCTACACCAAGCAAATTGTGCATAGTGCATAATCAAATTGAACCATACCAAAGTGCACGGTGCATTATGATTTGTGAAATCGCATCATTCTAATGTCGGTTATGGATAGTGGAAGTGCACGCAGTAACAACGTGAAAAGTACGAGGTGGTTGTTGAAGTCTCGATGATATCGGTGGAAATACCAAAATCCTGTGGTTTTATAGTTTGCTGGTGTCGAGCAGTCCTGGAGTTCCTCAAAATGGTGGTTATTAGTAGGAAAAATTATCCATTTGAACTATTATCGATTGAAATCTTAAAATCCTATGAAGACATAGTTTTATTGGTGTCGAACGATTATGATTCCACTCAAAATCGGTGGTTAGTGAAATCGGAAAAATTATCCATTTGTCATTTTGTTTTACTAATTTCGCATAGAATAAAAAATCTACGTGTTATTAAAAATTCTAGTGATAGATTCTATTTTATTTGAGTAGCAAATGAAAATTAAAATAATGAAAATTGTATAAAACTAATGCATTTTATTCTTCAAAATTTATTATGATAAAAATGCATTGGAATCTTACGAATTTACGATTCGATTCCACAATTACAATTGTTTACCATTTTTGGGATCTAAATGTGGGCTAAAACCATTCTGCTACTTTGTCGGAATGCAACATACAAAATTTCACGGTATTTTATAATTCAGTATGCATTGTACCAAGGTATATTTTGCATTGCAAATGGTGAAAAATACAAAACACGAAGGTTGGCCGTGAATATTGATAGTGCGTAACCAGGTACGATGCGCATGGCGCACTGTGCTCGAGATACACCCCCCATAAACGAGAATTATTAGTAGAGCATAATCAAATTGAACCATATGAAAGTGCACGATGCGTAGTGATTTGTGCAAGTGCATCATTCTAATGTCGATTATGGATAGTGGAAGTGCACCGTAATAAAGTGAAAAGTACAAGGTGGATGGTGAGAGTCTCGATAGTGATATCGATTGAAATCTTAAAATCTTATGGTTTTACACAGGTGCCATTGGTATCGAACGATTATGATTCCCCTCAAAATCGGTGGTTAATTGAAATCAGGGAAAAATTGTCAATTAGTCATTTTGTTTCACTAATTTCGCATAGAATAAAAAAATCTACGTGTTATTAGTAATTCATTGATAGATTTATTTTATTTGAGTAATAGGAAAAATTGAAAATTAAAATAATGAAAATTGTATAAAACTAATGCATTTTATTCTTTAAATTTATTATGATAAAAAGTCGTGGAATCTTACGAATTTACGATTCGATTCTAGCGGGGGAATTTGAGCTATGCATTTTGGATCTCATCTTGACTCGACCATTACAATGCCTTTGTCGGAATGCACTATGCAAAGGTGCAGTGTGCATAGATTGATATGCATTGTATCGAGATGCATGTTGCATTGCAAATGGTCGAAATACAGAGAGCAAGGGTTAGTGTATGATCAATGATGAGGAGTGTTACGTAACAAGGTACGATGCGCGTGGCGCGTAATGGAAGTACACCACTACACTAAGCAAATTGTGCATAGAGCATAATCAAATTGAACCATACCAAAGTGCACGGTGCATTGTGATTTGTGCAATCTGCATCATTCTAATGTCGATTATGGATAGGGGAAGTGCACCGTAATAACGTGAAAAGTACAAGGTGGAAGGTGAGAGTCTCAGTAGTGATATCGATTGAAATCTTAAAGTCATATGGTTTCTTCAGGTTTATTGGTATCGAACGATTATGATTCCCCCTTAAAATCGGTGGTTAGTGAAATCGAAAAAATTGTCCATTTGTCATTTTGTTTCACTAATTTCGCATAGAATAAAAAAATCAACGTGTTATTAGTAATTCATTGATAGATTTATTTTATTTGAGTAATAAGTGAAAATTAAAATAATGAAAATTTTATAAAACTAATGCATTTTATTCTTTAAATTTATTATCATAAAAAGTCGTGGAATCTTACGAATTTACGATTCGATTCTATAATTACAATTTCACTCCATTTTGGATCTCATGCCGACTCGGCCATTACACTACCTTTGTGGGAATGCACTACACAAAGGTGCAAGGTGCATAGTTGATATGCATTGTACCAAGGTGCATCGCCGTACTGCAAATGGTCAACATAGAAAACATCAGAGGTTGACTCATTAATATCGATAGTGCTTTGTAACAAAGGTACAATGCGCATGGCGCATAATGGAAGTCTAACTTACATAAGCAAATTGTGCATAGAGCATAATCAAAAGTGAACCATACCAAAGTGTACTCTGCATTGTGGATTTGTGCAATCGGATCATTCTAATGTCGATTATGGATAATGGAAGTGCACCGTAATAACGCGAAAAGTAAATGGTGAATGGTGAGAGTCTAAATAGTGATATCGATCGAAATCTTAAAGTCCTCTGGTTTTACGCTTTATTGGTATCGAACGATTATGATTCTACTCAAAATCGATGGTTAGTGAAATCAGGAAAACTTGTCCATTTGTCATTTTGTTTCATCAATTTCGCATAGAATAAAAAATCTACGTGTTATTAGTAATTCATTGATAGATTTATTTTATTTGAGTAATAAGTGAAAATTAAAATAATAACAATCTTATAAAAATAATGCATTTTATTCTTTAAATTTATTATGATAAAAAGTCGTGGAATCTTACGAATTTACGATTCGATTCTACAATTACAATTTCGCTCCATTTTGGATCTCATGCTGACTCGGCCATTACACTACCTTTGTGGGAATGCACTATACAAAGGTGCAGGTGCATAGTTGATATGCATTGTACCAAGGTGCATGTTGCATTGCAAATGGTCAACATACAAAACACCGAGGTTGACCATGAATATTGATAAGGTTTCGTAACAAGGTACAATGCGCATGGCGCATAATGGAAGTGCACTACATAAGCAAATTGTGCATAGAGCATAATCAAAGTGAACCATACCAAAGTGCACGGTGCATTGTGATTTGTGCAATCGCATCATTCTAATGTCGATTATGGATAGTGGAAGTGCACCGTAATAACGTGAAAAGTACAAGGTGGATGGTGAGAGTCTCAATAGTGATATCGATTGAAATCTTAAAGTCCTATGGTTTTACGTTTTATTGGTATCGAACGATTATGATTCCACTCAAAATCGGTGGTTAGTGAAATCAGAAAAATTGTCCATTTGTCATTTTGTTTCACTAATTTCGCATAGAATAAAAAAATCTACGTGTTATTAGTAATTCATTGATAGATTTATTTTATTTGAGTAATAAGTGAAAATTAAAATAATGAAAATTGTATAAAACTAATGCATTTTATTCTTTAAATTTATTATGATAAAAAGTCGTGGAATCTTACGAATTTACGATTCGATTCTACAATTACAATTTCGCTCCATTTTTGGATCTCATGTCGACTCGGCCATTACACTACCT